>CM066330.1:100683126-100858126 GCA_033807585.1 Hydrophis major | reverse complement strand
CATTTGACACAGGAATATCTACTTGGATAAAATAAGGGGTAACCCTAACCAATTTGTTGACAGTAAATATATGTAAGAAAAACTACTTTGAATAAAGGCATGTTCAATCCCTTATTCCTAACACAGAAAAAGCCATAATGATCTAATAGATTTTGGAGATACAGTAAGTAGAAGAATATGGTACTGCTGAAGCAACTGGTAACCTAAAATCTAATTTGAACAAGGAGTGAACCTGCCATGAAAAGAGAATTTGCTCTGGCTTCCCAAACCATATGTCATTTTTTTCTTGTCACAAGTACAACACCAGTTCCAGAGTGGGCCCTAACTCACATCTAGAGCTTGCTATTAAGGTTGTCATGGCATCCAAGCACTCCTAAAGCTGCACTAGATCTCAATATAGCTGTGGAAATCTAAAAACCCACAATTCTCCAAATAAGCTCCACTACTATTCCCTTGAGCAACAGAATGAAACCTATACTAATAAAGTTTTCTAAGGATCCAATGTGTTTGTTTGTTCATTCACAGGCTCCCAATATATCTTAAATAAAAATGAAAGCAAAAGGTGTTGAGGAAGGGAAAAGGTAGAAAAAGGAATTCAGGAAGCAATTATTAATGTTCAATTCTAATTGTGACAAGTCATTCATGTGCTTTAGTAGAAATAAATCTGCATATCTGGTGAACTCTGGAATAGATAATAGTTTTGTTTTACATAAGACATAAGTTTAAGAGGAAAATAAGGGACAGATACAGAGTTAGCAATAATGGAAAAATCTTGAAAACTTTTAAGAGGACACATTAACATCTGACAGGTTTCTTTGAAGAAGAATCTGAATATCAGAGGAGTTGGCTAGCTGGCATCTAGAAATAGTACCATGAGTAAAAATGAATAGATAATGTAGAAAATGGTGTTGGGATTTACCCAAAGTAAAGTAGGCTGGCAAGCTAAGTTAGAATGATAAATGAGCATTAATTTGGATTTATGAAATGCTGAATGAGACTGTGAGAAGACTCAATAAACCATTAAAAGGTACAATCCAGGAGAAGCAGAGTGCTGACAAACCATACCATGGTGGAACACCTCACTAGATAAATCTATGCTGTTGCTGGATTTGAAGACATAATAGGAGTAGAACTGGAAATAATAATGATAAAACCTGGGAGTGTACATGTTGGACATAAATCATATTGTGTTAATATTTCCTTTGTATTTGAGAATAAATAGTTCTAGAGGGAGGAAAATATTTTTTGATAGTCCCAAAGGTGCTTTCTCAAGAGGCAACTGGACTTTCTGTTTTTTCTTTGAAGATATTTCTCTTTTCATCCAAGAAGCTTCTTCAGTTCAGTTGAAGAAGTTTCTTGGATGAGAAGTGAAATGTCTTCAAAGAAAAAAACAGAAAGTCCAGTTGCTTCTTGAAAAAGCACGTTTGCGGCAATCATAACTGGATGATTGAGAATATCCATAGACATTTAGCTATGCTTTTTTGATACTTCTATAGACTGTGTCCATTGATAGGTAGGAAAATGCCCACGAAACAAATAATGAAGCTGGTGAACAGTGTCTATTCAGATAAAGCAAGGCATATATCTGACTTACTGATTTGTTCTGAATAAAATATGGAAACTATGTGATATTGGCCTGTCAGGTGTGAAACCTGTGCTCACATGACACAAGTTTTTTAAAAGTGATCAATTGGATACAATTTGTAGCATGGACAAACTCAACAAAACTGTCTTTTGTATAAACTGGGTTAGCCCTGCTTTTCTTCTCATATCTATTGGAAAAGTCATTTTGACTTACCCTTTTATTGGTAGGTAGAATTATGGAAAAATAAAAGTATATGGATATTGGTCAGCAGGTGAGGTCAACAGTAGTATTCCTGATAGTGCCATATAGAATCTAATCCACAAAGAGAACAAGATTTTTATTAGTGTCAATCAAAATTGGCCAAAAAAATAGTCAGGTTGCAAGTTCTAAAACTCTCTTATTAGACAGGTTGTTAGCAAAACAAAAACAGAAAACAAACCAATCAAGGAATAGGAAAGAAGGAATGAGTAGTCCAGATATTTCAGCTTAAAGTCAGCCTTGAATTGGATGCTATGAATGATTCATAAATAAGGAGCTGATACTTTCTGCTCCAGGTTTTGAAAACATATAAGGCCATTAGTCCCTAATCCATTTCCTATTGTGAGTAAAGCCAAGAGGCATCTGGTCTGCAGAGAAGAAAAACAAACAAACAAGCAAAACGTTAAATTGGCAAATTTGGAAAGTAATGTTAGATGATGAACTGGATATAAGATGAACCAGTAAAAATAAGATGGAGAACAGATTTATATAGGAACCAAGGGAAATGTGAGAGTTAATGTGAAAAAGAGGCCAAAGGACAAAATAGAATGTTTGCATGAACTTCAAAGGTGTTTAATTTCAACTTGTTTGGCTTAATTGGAATGATATTACGCTGACAACCCAAATTCTCCACTTCAATACATTTTGACTTTGCAATGATTTATATGCATGTTAGTATGAAACCATGTCAAAAAGTCATGCTGCATCACACGGGTAGCTGATTATTAGAAAGGCAGAAATGAAATTTCATTCTGAATTACTCAACAAGAGGTATCTACATAAATTAGAACATATGTTACACAGAAGAAATAATTAAGGGCCTGTAGATGCAGGCATATGTTACTATATGCAGCCCCAAGTGGGGAATATTACTTGTTCTGTATGCTTACAGAGTCTGAGATAGATGTATGTTGCCTTAGCTGTTTCAGTGTTAAAGTAATATTTTTCCTCTTAAGCCAACAATTTCCATGGACAGCAAAGTGTATAAAATCTCTTATATTATTTCATTGGATTGAACTTGTATGATTAGTGGTGAGTGAGATTATAGAGGAGCTTATTGGCTGTTTCAGGATATATAGGTACAGCCCCTCTTCTCCATGTCTCCAAGTCAGCCTTGTTTACTGCCATTTCATTGTTATTTTCCCTAAAGAACTGGACATAGTAACATTATGCTCAGAGGTGGTATTCAGCAGGTTCTGACCAGTTATGGAGAACTGATAGTGGAAATTTTCAATAGTTCAGAAAACTGGCAAATACCACCTCTGACTGGAGATTTTACAGTATCCTTCCCCTGCCATGTCCACAAGCCACGCTCACAGAACCGGTAGTAAAAAAATTTGAATCCCACCACTGATTATGCTGGTTTCTGAACTTGTACAAGAATGGTAGATCATAAGGGCTATTTTTAAGGCATAAGAGTTCCTGCTCTTATTCATTTGGACAGTTCCATAGTAGAAGCATGTGTCCATCTGAATATCACCCAATGTCCTCAAAATCATGGATGTAATCAGTGGTCAGTAATTTAGGAACAACCTTAGACTGCTTAGCAGGGAGTATTGTAACTGTGTAATTCTTTTTTTTTTTTTTTTTGAAAACCATTTTATTGGTTTTTAAAGACAAACAAAACAAACAAAACATAAAAACATCCAGCTTTCTTTCATAAACATACAAACAGTGTGTCAGTTGGTTTACCAATTTTTTGTGCATCCATTTCGTAGTCTCAATTAGTTATATTACATAATAACTCATATTATCAATCAGAAATTAAATACTCTAATATCACTATGAAACAATCATTTGACTATAATTTTATTCATACATACTTTGCGAGATAACTATAATTTATAAACTTAGTTCATATAATCATATAATCATGCCAAATCTATCCTAAAAATATTTTATAGATATGATATCTATATATCTATATAAATATCTATATCTATATCTATCTATCTATATATATTCATTATTTCCTAGAATTCTAGATATTCTATTATTGTATTTTATTATCTAACCATTGGTAGAAAAGGTCCCAAATTTTATAAAATTGTTTATCCTCTTGTTCTCTAATTTCAAATGTCAAACTGTGTAATTCTGTGGCCTTCACTAATTTAATGAAAGGTTGTAAGCAAAACTATGAATCTACCATTTCTTCCCAAAGGGTTCATGAAAAAAATTTGGAAGCTGGCTTTTCTTGTCTACATATAGGAGCTAGGTGCAGTCATTAAAAGAACTACAACAGAAACCAGAAGACTGTAAATTCTGGTCCTACCTTTGGCATTGAATCTAGCTAGATGACCTTGAACTAGTCATTTTTTTTCAGCCTTTGGAAGAAGAAAGTAGCAAACTACTCCCAAAAACATTTGCTAAAAATGTAGGGATCTGATCATGTAAATTCTCAGTAGACTGATTCAAAGACACAACTTTTAAATCAAAAGCAGGAACAACAACCTGAGGTATGTTAGGAATTTGGGACACACAATACCTTGTCCTTGGCCAAGTTGCCTGGGATTGAAAATAGTTGTCCTTCAAAACATGGCATCCCTTCTTTATCACCAGCTTTGCACTCATTTCTTTATTTACTCTATTTGTTCACTGATCCAATCTTATGACTCCATGTGATATGTAACAAAATGAAACAAACTTGGGAAAATAAAATATAAAATATTACTGATTATAAATAAAAAAGGCAATGTGAGAATGCCTGTGTACTCATCACTTTCAAATAGTTTGCCTAAAATATCAAGATATTTTTAAAATAGTTACTTTGGGATAAAAAACATTTAAATATTTCACATTTATGAATTAATATATACATGAATTAAATATAAATTCCAGCTGTTTGAAAAAGGTAAACATCATGTAATTGCTTAAAACTTATATTTAAATAGCATTTTTAGTAGCATATTTCAATAAAGCAAGCCTTTCCCAGAGCAGCAGCTATATGAAACTGAAGTCAATATATTATGCTGACAAATATAATTATTCTTGAAAAACAATTTCAGAGCAATAAACAGTATGAACCCAGAGGGAAGACTTATCCAAAGGCCTCTTCAAATAGCCATGCTTTTATCAACTACCTTGATCATTAAAGAGTTTTATTGTACTTAATTAATTGAGATTTGGAAAATCAGGAGAATACATGCTAAAAAGGATAAATTACTAGTGAAACAAATGAAAGAAAAATAGATAAGATCTGTGTCTTAAAATTGGGAAGAATGTAAATACAATAGATAAAAATGAAGAGGATCTGATCTCATAGTCATACATGAGTAATGTATTCCTCAATACCACTGAGGAAGTTAAGTGTAAGGCTAATTATGAATGTAAAAATTCAGAAAGTATGAATTCATGCCATTCATAAAAGGAATTCATGAAGATATGTCAGAAAGTATAAATGCATGGCATTTAGAATGATATAAGAGTCAATCTAAAATCAGTATGTCAAGTATGACCGGGTATAATGGAAAGTATGAATAAATGATATAAATAAATAAATGAAAAAAAAATACATTAGTACATAGCATATGCCTAGAAAAGTAGGAATCTATTATTATTAATGGTTGTGTGTTGTGCTCCAATGATTGGAGAAGAACTAGGTATGAGCTTGGGAGGATGGGAAATGCACTATTTTGAATATTGAGCACAAGAGAAGGCAATTCAATCTTTCAGGAATCCAAGAATGGATGAGAATGGTGCAAAAGACTAGTTTGTTTCAAAACATGGTTTAAGCATAAGTTCTGGTTACTTTCATCATTGTGTCAAAAGCAACATTATGCCAAATAATAATAATAATAATAATAATAATAATAATAACAACAACAACAACAACAACAACAACAACAACAACAACAAAAATAACAAAGTACCGGGACTTACAAATTGAAGTTGAGTGACTTTGGAAAAAGAAATAATGTGTTATCTCAATTGTAATTGGAGCCCTTGGAGCAATACCTAAAGGGCTACCTCACTATTTGGAAATTCTGAACTCACCAGACTTGAATACCCTGATTCTACAAAAAACCACCTTACTTGGAAAAGCTTATATCTTCAGATGCTACCTGAATAGTTCCTAGGTCCTTGGTTAGGATTCAAGCTGTTGAGCTACCAACCAGCCCTAAAGTCTATTAATCTCACCAAAGATTAACAACTACAACAACAACAATAATAATAAATACTTTCTTGCATTTTTCCCTGATATTTCTGATAGCATCTACTACAGATTTGATTACAGCAGGTCTTTCCTCTCAGCTTAATTGTGATAACAGTTATCTTATTCTCACAATGCCCCCATTTTGAAACCTAGAAAAAATATAGGGTCTCTACTAATAAATAAAATTACTAATTTTCTTTAGTTGAGCTACTTATATTTTTATAAGGTTTTTTTTAAAGTCCATCAATATGCCATTTCACCATTTTCTCAGTCCCTCAAAGGAGATCTTTTAAGTTCTGCGCATGGGTGCAAGGAGCGGAGACGAGGCAGTGAACAGTGAACTTCAACTCTTTATTAAGCATACTGAACAGAGCAATCACCTAGGGCAGCAGCAGCCCTTTTATAGGGTTGGCTGCTGTCCTATTAGCCAATGAAAACATGGAAGTGTTAAACCCTTGAACAAATGAGAGTTGGCCCGTTAACAGCCAATCAGATGTCCCGGAAAGGACCAATCCGATGTCGCTATTATCGGCCAATCAGAAGCACAGGATTAGAACCCTGCTTTTTACTTAAGGTTGTTAAAACTTTATTAAACGCCTTTATTAGTTCATAATACTCCTCCCCCCTGGGTTCCATTTGAGGGGTGCGGTAACGTAATTGCGTAGATATGCCGGTCGTTTCAATTGCCTATTAGATTTGCACTGTCCCACTAGTTCCTGTCTGTAGTCTGGTTCCGGTGGAACGTTTTTTGATTTATCTGGTATAGGCGGTTCCACATTCCCACAGGATGATTCAGCGCCGCTAATTCTGTCATCGTTGTCCTCCGGTTCCTGTGGGCTCGCCTCCGTTGAGGTGTTTCTCTGTGGCGAGACATCACCCCTCCCTGATTCTTCTTCAATGAACGCACCTGGCTGCTAACTTTCTTCGATTTCGTCATCCAGCATCTCGAATTTGGTCCCCTCGACATCCCCTCCCCCCTCAGTTTGAGAATCACAGGAGTCGTGGGAACTGGGTTGTAATCTAGAGCGAAGTTGATCAATATGGCATTTCCTTATCTTTCCATCCAATGTTTGCATGTGGTACGATCTGGGCCCGATGGTTTGGGTTATGGTTGCTTCGACCCATAATGGTTCACCGGAAAGGTTTTAAGCAAAGACTAAGTCGCCTACCTTGAACTCACGGCATTTTCCGGTAGATCCATAGGGTTTCTCTGGCGCGTAGGATGGGTGGAGACAGTTGAGGTGGGAGCGGAGCTTGCGTCCCTTCAACAATTCAGCTGGAATCTTGTTGGTGACGCTGTGCGGGGTGATGTGTTGGAGTAGGAGTATTCTGTTTAGTTTGTTGTCAATGTCCCCATAGTCCATCTTGTGGAGAGATTTTTTAACAAATTGGACCATGCGCTCGGCTCTGCCATTGACCGCAGGGTGTGCCGGCGAGGTTAGCGCATGGTGGATATCCCGGTCCGCTAAGTATTGTTCAAATGCCAGGGTGGTGAACTGGGGTCCGTTGTCGGAGACTAGAACATCTGGCAGTCCATGTGTTGCGAATAGTTTGTTTAATTTGCGGATGACTGAATCGGTTGTAGTATCTTCATCTTGTGGATTTCGAGCCAGTTGGAATAGACATCCACTGTTAGGAGGAACGTATGTCCCTTAGTAGGTCCCGCAAAATCAATGTGGATGCAGGACCACGGCCCCCAGGGGGTTTCCCACTCCGTTGGAGTTGCTCTAGGTGGGGCACTGCTGACTTCTTGGCACTTTAGACAAGTCTTCACCCAGGCTTCGATCTGCTTATCGATGCCCGGCCACCACGCGTAGCTTCATGCGAGTGCTTTCATACGCACGATGCCGGGGTGACCATCATGCAATGCTCTCAAAATTGCTTGTTGTAACTGCTCTGGGACGACGACTCTGTCTCCCCATAGGATGCAGCCTTTCTGCGAGAAAAGTTTTGTTTGCCGGCTCCTGAAAGGGGTGAAGTCATCAGGGGTTTGTTCTACTGGCCATCCTCGTTCGACCCAGCTGATAACTCATGCCAGGACAGGATCTCGTTTTGTTTCGATAGCGATGTCTCTGGCTGTTAGCGGCGGTGAATGTAGTGTTTTAATCTGGAGTGTCGTGAGGGTTGGAGCTGGGTCGTCGACGGTTTCTGGAAGTGGGGCACAGCTCAATGCATCAGCATGGGGAATGGCTTTCCCTGGGCGTTGTTGCAATTTATAATTGTACGCAGCTAAGAACTCTGACCAACGAGTCATTCTAGGTGACAATATATAGGGGGTTGGCTTGTCTCCCGCTATAATCCCCAGCAAAGGCTTGTGATTGGTAATAATAGTAAAAGCTCATCCATACACATATTCATGAAACCGTTTCACAGCAGATACAACAGCAAGAGCCTCTTTGTCAATTTGGCTATAGTTGCATTCAGCTCTCGATAAGGTCCTTGAAAAATAGGCAATAGGGGCTTCTCTACCATTTGGTAACACATGACTTAAAACAGCTCCTACTCCAAATGGTGAGGCATCACATGTAATGGTTGAAGACAAACTCTCGTTATACTGCATTAAAACAGCATCGGAGTTTAGTAAGTTTTTCACTTGTCGGAATGCGTGTTCCTCTCGGTATCCCCAGACCCAGGTGTCTTTTTTGTCGAGAAGTCTATGTAGGTGCTCAGCTATGGTCGCCTTCTGGGGCAAGAAGATGTTGTAAAAGTTAATGAGCCCCAGGAAAGCTTGGAGGTCTATCCTATTCTTGGGTCTTGGGGCATTTTTGATCGCTCTTAATTTGCTATTAGTAGGGTGAATGCCTTGCTTATTGATTAGGTACCCCAGGAACTCTACTTTCTCTGTACACAGTTGACATTTATTTTTTTTAACCTTTAGGTTAAATTTTTGGAGAACCATTTTAAGACGCCTCTCTAGTACTTCTCTATTCGGGGCCACAATAAAAACATCAGAATATGGCATGACCCTCTTATTCCCTTGCAAAAGACTCTCCATCAGACTTTGAAAAATCCCTGGGCCACGCTCACTCCGAATTGGAGTCGGTTGCATTTAAAAGCGCCACGGTGCGTAATGATCATCTGTGCTTCCGCAGTTTTTTTATCTGCAGGCAGTTGTTGGTACGCCTGCACTAAATCCAATTTAGTGAAGACTTTTCCACCCCCCAGGGAATGGAGAAGGTGTTGAACCACCGGCACCGGGTAAGCGTTCTGTTGAAGGATGTGATTGAGGGTGGCCCAGTAGTCCCCACAAATCCTTAATGATCCATCCGGTTTGATGGGTGTTACGATTGGGGTTTCCCAATGGGCGTGGTCAGTTGATTCTAAAACACCCTGGGCTATTAATTTATCGAGCTGCTCATCGATCTTTAGTTTTAGGGCAAAAGGTACCCGACAAGGCTTAAGGCAGATGGGGGCTACTTCAGGGTTAAGGTTAAATGATATCAGGGTCCCCTTGTACTCACCTAGTTTGTCTGCAAAGACGTCCTTGAATTCCTGGACGAGGGCCTTCTCCCAGTCGTGTCTTCTGGTTTGGTGAATGCCGGCTACCTTGATCCCGAGTAGGGTGAACCATTGAAGGCCTAACAAACTAGGCTGGTCGCAGTTGATGACGGTCAGCGGTAATGACGCAGTACGATTTTTGAATGATATTTTGACTTGGCTGGAGCCGATGACCGAAATTTGGTTCCCCTGGTAATCTTTGAGTATAATTCTTTGGGCTCTGAGGTCTTGACGCCGGATGGCAGGGTTTAACTGTTTAAGGGTCTTCCAGGAAACCATCGAGAGGGACGACCCTGAGTCGACTTCCATCACACAAGGTTGGTTCTCGATGGCGACCCTCACTCAGATCTTCTTTGCATCTAACGATGAAGCGTGACTGATGGTAATGGTTTGGTGTGCCTCTTCCCGTCTCGTTGAAGTGGCAAGTGTTTTATTTCTGAAGGAGTGGTTGTTCCACTGGTGGTTCAAGTGTTCCCGACTCACAGGACGATTCCCTGTGGTCTGGCGGTAGTTCTTTTCTCTCCGAATTGGGCTGGATCTTCGCCTGCTTCTACAGACCTTCCCGATGTGGCCTCTTTTCCCACAGGAATGGCAGAGCGCATCAAGGAATCTGCAATCTGATCGCAGGTGGTTTGCCCCATAACCTGTGCATTGGTGTGGTAATCTTCGATTCTGCGGGTTGTGTTGGTCGCGTTCGGACCAGAGCTGGTTGACCTCCTCTTCATCACTTTCTGATGGAGATTCGAGGTCCTCATGGTGGGCTGCTGTTGTATGTCTCTCTAGGCAAGGTAAGGTTTTGTTGGTGAGTTGATGGAGTGGTGCGTTGGTGCGGCGCATTCAGGTGGCTGACTTCCTGGTTGCTTCTGCTGCAGTAGCATCTTTGATGACATCGGCAAGATCAATGTCCCCTTTGGCCATAATCTTGCTCTGCGCCGTTTGGTCATCTAATCCCAGAACTATTCGGTCTCTCAGAGCTTCTTCGAGGTCTGCAAACCCACAGAGGCCTCCCAGGTTCTGGAGGTCTGCGATGAAATCCGCGACACTCTCTCCTTTCCATTGGTCCCTCTGGTAAAACTCATGTCTTCAGACAAGCATTGGTATGGCGGGTGCATAATGTGCCCATAGAAGGGATGCGAGGACGTCCCAGTCCATGGATTTCACCTCAGCCGGTTTCGCTAGTGCCTTGGCCATCTTAAAGACGGCAGGCCCACAATGGGTCAGGAACACTGCTCGCTTTTTTCCCATAGTTGCGTCCTTCAAGTTGTTGGTCTCCAGAAACATCTGGAACCGGTCTATGTACGAGTCCCAGTCTTCTTGTGCCGGGTCAAATGGAGCGGGTGATATGGCGCCGCTGGACATGTTTTCTGTTGTCGATGTGCCTTCAGCCACATGCTCTGTTTGGTGCTCTGTGAGTGTTCAATCAGCTCAGATGTCTCCGCATCCCATCCTCGTCGCCAGTGTTAAGTTCTGCGCATGGGTGCAAGGAGCGGAGATGAGGCAGTAAACAGTGAACTTCAACTCTTTATTAAGCATACTGAACAGAGCAAAACCCTAGGGCAGCAGCAGCCCTTTTATAAGGTTGGCTGCTGTCCTATTAGCCAATGAAAAACATGGAAGTGTTAAACCCTTGAACCAATGAGAGTTGGCCCGTTAACAGCCAATCAGATGTTCCGGAAAGGACCAATCCAATGTCACTATTATCGGCCAATCAGAAGCGCAGGATTAGAACCCTGCTTATTACTTAAGGTTGTTAAAACTTTATTAAATGCCTTTATTAGTTTGTAACAAGATCCATCCCTTTTCAAAATGGGCAAGGTCAAGTGATTTTGAAACAGTGTGTCAAAGAAAACCAGTATCCTTGAGACTTACAAAGGCTTTTCAACAAAAGCTGTCAAACATTTCTTTTTGTCTGAAGACACAAGAGAAAAATTAATAAGTTCCAAGACATATTGCCAATTTTCATATGCCTGGACAATCTACAGAATATGAACTGTGTGTCACCATCAATAATCCCAATATCCACTACAATGTGAAGGGAGGGGCTTATTAACAATGTGTTAAGGAAGTGCATCAGTCTTTCTTGAGTGTAAACAGAATTTCTGAAATTTGTAAAATTTAAAACGTTCATGAATTTCCTTGGATTTTGCTTTTTTTTCTATTGACATGTCTTCCATACCCTATACAAATATTTTAAAGCAAATTAAAGCATTTTAAAATACTTCAATTCCCAAATAGTGTAAGCTAAAATTGTTCATTATGATGTCTCCCTTTGCAACAAAAATACAGATACTCCCTTTAAAATCCCTATTTCAGCTTGCTAGCTAGACAAATAAATAGAATGAATTTATTGGGAGAATTTACAACAGGGGTGTCAAACTAGCAGCATCATAGCGGCGTCACATGATGTATTGGGACTTTTTTGCCCTTTGCTAAACCAGGTGGGGGTAGAGCCAGTATATGATGCATCTGGCCTGTGGGCAGTGAGTATGCAGGCATCAAAAAATCCCTAGTACTCTTTTACTAGTGCAGCTTAAGCCTGCAGTTAGAACAGGACTTATAGGATAGTAACTGCCTGAAACCAAAATAATTTGTCCCAAGTATAGGTGTTCAAAGTTTGACCACAGAGGTTTATGACTAGGAAAGGGGTGGATAAGCTGAATTACTCACTGACTATATATGCTTTGTTAGCTTTTACAAAGAGCAGAGACTCTAAATAAGGACTGTCAACAGTGACTGTTCTCTTATATAATACTATAAATATGATAGATTTATTTTATAAGAAAAAAGTTAAGTTTCTTTTATTTTTAACAGAGATTTAACACAGAAATACAATATAAACATAATGCCACTTTCTGTGATCTTTAGTTTAAAACAAAAGAAATTATCACTAGATTATTTTAATTTTGTCTCAAAATCATTTTTATTGGATAAATGTAAAATATTGAATGTGGTATGGTAGAGTTTATTATGACTATTGAACTTAAAGCACATATCTAACACAGTTTATTAAGATGAGCTATAAAAATAAAATAACTTTTTTCATTTGTTCTAGCAATTTTTAAAAGTACAAGGACGTTGTATTATACATTTGATCACAGCCATATTTATGAATTATTGTCTTTTGACCATATAGTAATCTTCTTTGAGCGTTAAGCTACTTCCATATAAAGTTTTCGACAATTGCTCAGCTTTATATCTGGAATTTTACAAAAGTTATCTTACATTTCTCTTTTGTCCATGATTTCCCTCTGCTCCTTCTATTAAGTTTGAGAATGGGTGAGGAGGAATGGAGACAAGCCTCTGAACGGTGAACTTCAGCTCTTTATTTACATAGTGACTTCTCAATAAAAAACAGTAACCCCCGCCTTATATAGGCAACCCTTGTAACGTTTTAACCAATAACAAGCTAGGAACGCTAGCTTTTATGACCAATAGGAACTCTCGGTTAAGGGCCAATCGGATTCCCTGGAACGGGCCAATCCGGTACGGCCGCTTAACAGCCAATCAGAAGTGCAGGGCCAGAACCCTGCACTTACTCCAAGCTCACACTTTTTACTTATATACATACACAACACCCCTTTCCCCTGGTTCCTTAGTCCAAGTCATAGTCCCTTAAATAGGACGGTTGTTTTTTCAGTCTTTTGGATTTCCTTTGTATTGGCTGGTTGCAATCCAGCTGAGGTAGATCGCTGCTTGGTGGTGGGGCTGCCTCTGGTTCAGAGTTCACTTCCACGTCATTGCCAAATTTTCCGCAATTCCCTGAGGCACAAACGTTTCTCCCTCCGGCTCCGCTTCTTGAGTTACATTTAAATCATCGTTTCCTTTGAGTGGGTTCTCTAGCATTTCCACATCTTCCGTACCTCCCCCCCCTCAGTTTGGTCATAGGGGAGTTGCGGACTGGCTGCTGCAAGTCATGACCGTAATTGGTTGATATGCCGTTTCCAAAGTTTATTGTCAAGGCATTGCACCAGGTAGGATCTGGGGCCGGTTACACATACTACTGTCGCTTCCACCCACAACGGGTCACACGATAGGTTCTTTGCATACACGAGGTCTCCTACCTGGAAGGTGTGACAGCGGCCACTGGATCCTAGTGGTTTCTCCGGTTCATAAGCAGGGTGCAACTGGTCGAGGTGGGAGCGGAGCCTTCGTCCCATAAGCAGTTCGGCCGGAGTTCTGCCAGTGACGTTATGTGGGGTGATATGTTGCAAGAAGAAGATTTGATTGACCTTGTCATCAATGTTGTCATAATCTACTTTTTGCAAGGTTCTCTTCACAAATTGGACCATGCATTCTGCTCGGCCATTGGTCACAGGATGCACAGGTGAGGTGAGCGCATGGCGGATGCCGCAATCAGCGAGATACTGCTCAAACACTAGTGCAGTAAACTGTGGCCCGTTATCGGACACCAGGACGTCTGGTAGTCTGTGGGTTGCAAAGAGTCTGTTAAGAACCTTGATGACTGCCTCAGAGGTTGTAGTCGTCATATGCTGAATTTCGAGCCAATTTGAGTAGGCATCGACTGTAAGCAGAAAGGTGTGGCCCTTGGTTGGTCCCGCGAAATCCAGGTGAATTCGGGACCAGGGTCCACGAGTTGTCTCCCATTCAGTAGGCATGGCTTTTGGTGGGGCGTTGCTGACTTCTTGGCACTGGGGGAAAGCTTTAACCCACTGTTCGATTTACTTGTCAATGCCTGGCCACCATGTGTAGCTTCATGCAAGTGCTTTCATTCGCACGATGCCGGGGTGGTCCTCGTGCAATGTTCTCAGCAGCGCTTTTCGGAGTCGCTCTGGGATAACGACTCTATCGCCCCAGATGATACAGCCCTTCTGGGAGAAGAGTTCAGTCTGCCTAGACTTGAACGGTGTGAAGTCATCTGATACTTGGTCCAATGGCCATCCACGTTCTACCCAACCCAGGACTCATGCTAGGGTGTGGTCGCACTTGGTTTCTCTCGCGATGTCTCGAGCAGTAGGTGGCGGCGAGTTGAGTGCCTCGATTTGCAATGTGGTTACTGTTGGTGCTGGATCGTCGAGAGTCTCTGGAAGCGGTGCTCGGCTCAATGCGTCAGCGTGGGGAATGGCCTTCCCCGGGCGGTATTGCAGCTGATAGTTATAAGCAGCTAAGAATTCTAACCATTGGGTTATCCTAGGGGATAATATGTAGGGAGTCGGCTTATCCCCGGCTATTATCCCTAGCAACGGTTTGTGGTCAGTCACAATGGTAAAAACCCTCCCATACACGTATTCGTGAAATCTTTTCACAACTGAGACGATTGCGAGGGCTTCTTTATCAATTTGTCCATAGTTCCTCTCTGTTTTCGAAAGAGTCTTTGAAAAATATGCAACAGGGGCTTTGTTCCCATTAGGAAGCCCGTGGCTCAAAATGGCGCCTATCCCAAAAGGTGATGCATCACAGGTTATAACTAACGGCAAAGTCTCGTTATACTGCATGAGTACAGAGTCAGATGTGAGCAGTTTTTTAACATTTCAGAACGCCTGTTCTTCTCGGTGACCCCATAACCATATTGCTTTTTTATCTAATAAATGGTGTAACGGTTCAGCGACGGCTGCCTTGTGCGGTAAAAATACATTATAGAAATTGATGAGGCCTAGGAACGCCTGGAGATCGGCCTTGCTTCGTGGCCTGGGAGCATTTTTGATCGCCTTTAACTTACTCTCAGTAGGGTGAGTGCCCTGGCTATCAATCAGGTATCCCAGAAACTTAACACTGTCAGTTCATAATTTACATTTGTTTTTTTTAACACTAAGACCGGCTTCTTGGAATTTTTTTAGGACTAATTTTAACCGGTCTTGTAAGATTTTTTTTGTAGGGACTGCCATTAAAACATCGTCAAAATAAGGGACCACGCCCTTAATTCCTTGCAATAACCTTTCCATAAGGCTCTGGAAGATCCCCGGGGCTACACTAACTCTGAATTACAGCCGGGTACATTTAAAGGTACCGCGGTGCATCACAATAGTTTGGGCCTGTGCCGTTTTTTCATCCACTGGTAATTGTTGATATGCTTGAGCTAAATCCAATTTAGCAAAAACTTTCCCGCCCCCCAGGGAATGGAGGAGGTGCTGCACCACCGGGACTGGATATGCATTCTGCTGCAGGGCGTGGTTTAAGGTGGCCCGGTAGTCCCCACAAATTCAGATTGACCCGTCTGGCTTGATGGGTGTTACAATAGGGTTTTCCCAAGGGGAGTGATCGATGGGCTTCAACATCCCCTGAGCTATCAGTTTGTCATGTTGTTTGTTGATTTTCGGTTTTAAAGTGAATGGAACTCGATGGGGTTTCAAACGAATGGGAGCTATTTTTGGATCTAAGCTGAATGAGATCGGGGTCCCTTTGTACTCGCCTAAGCTGTCCGCGAAGACGTCCCCTAACTCAGATATAAGGTCTTCCTCCCAGTCACAGCCACCGACTCAGTTTACACCAGCCACTTCAATGCCGAGTGTCGCGAACCATTGGAGGCGCAGTAGGCTAGGCCTGTCTCTATCGATAACCGTTAAAGGTAAGTACACTGTGTGCTTCTTGAAGGAGACTCGGACTCGGCAGGACCCGATGACAGAGATTCAGTTCCCCTGGTAGTCCTTGAGGATGAGGCATTGGAACCTTAGATCTTGGCGTTGAATTGTGGGGATGAGTCACTTGAGTGTCTTCCACGACACCATCGAGAGGGACGATCCCGAGTCAACCTTCATGAGGCAAGGCTGGTTTTCGATGGCCACTGTGACTTGAATTTTCTTAGTGTCCAAGGTTGAGGCGTGACCGATAGTGATAGTATGGTGAGCCTCTTCTCTCTGCAAAGCTCGATTTCTGTAGGAGTGGTTTACTGGTTCTTGCCTTACAGGACGGTTTCCTGTGGATTGGCAATAGTTAGACCCTTTTGAGGCCTGGCTGGGTCCTGGAAAGCTGCGGCAGACCCGTCTGATGTGACCTCGTTTCCCGCACTCATGGCAGAGTGCGTCGCGGAATTTGCATTCGGACCTGGCATGATTGGCTCCACAACCAGCACAAAGGCGTAAGGGCTTCGGGTGAGGGTCCCGGTCATACCGCAGTTGATGGACCCCTTCTTCGTCGCTGTCTGACAACAAAGAGAGGTCCTCGTGGTGCTTTGTTGCCAGCTGCCCTTCTGAACTAGGTGAGATTTCGCTGGCTGGTACCGGAGTGCGTTAGGCCGTAGTTGTGCAGCTGACTTCTTGGTCACCTCTGCTGCCATGGCTTCGGTGATGGCGTCGGCAAGGCTGATGTCTCCTTTTGCCATCAGCTTGCTTTGCACGCCTGGTGCATCTAATCCCAGGACTAAGCGACCTCATAGTGCCTCTTCTAAATTGGCAAATTCACAGAGGCCCCCCAAATTTCAGAGGTCTGCTATGAAGTCGGCCATGCTTTCTCCCTTTTGCTGGTTCCTCTGGAAAAACTCGTGCCGTCGCACCAGCGTAGGCACAGTTGGTGCGTAGTGACCTCGCAGGAGAGGTTCGAGGTTGTTCCAATCCATCGCCTTTGCTTCTCGGGGTTTGGCTAGTGCTTTAGCCATCTTAAACACAGTTGGACCATAATGCGTTAGGAACACCGCCCGTTTCTTTCCTGGTGTGGCATCCTTTAAATTGTTCATCTCTAGGAACATTTGGAAGCGATCCATGTAGGACTCCCAGTCCTCTTGGGTTGGATCGAATGGAGCGGGTGGTACGATGCCGCCGAACATGGTTCCGTTGTTGGCGTCGTCTGTCACGTGCTCAGTGTTCTTCGAAGTTTCGTTGGTTCAAATGTCTCCAAATCCCATCCTCGTCACCAGTGTTAAGTTTGAGAATGGGTGAGGAGGAATGGAGACAAGCCTTTGAACGGTGAACTTCAGCTCTTTATTTACATAGTGACTTCTCACTAAAACAACAGTAACCCCCGCCTTATATAGGCAACCCTTGTAACGTTTTAACCAATAACAAGCTTGGAACGCTAGCTTTTATGACCAATAGGAACTCTCTGTTAAGGGCCAATCGGATTCCCTGGAACGGGCCAATCCGGTACGGCCGCTTAACAGCCAATCAGAAGTGCAGGGCCAGAACCCTGCACTTACTCCAAGCTCACACTTTATTACTTATATGCATACACAACACCTTCCTATCAAAAAAATCAGTGAAGGAAGACTGAAATAGCTATTCTCTGATTTTGATCTGGTAGGATTATAAGTAGCCATTTGACAGCACCCACTGAACAGCTGAGCTACTGTTGTTTTAATGGGCAATTTTCAGCAACATTCTCACCTCTCAAACAGAAAGAGGAGTAGGAAAAAGAGGAAGATTAATGTCAGAAAAGCCTAATAAATTGGTTCCTATCACAGTTGGGTGACTTGCTTGATCTTTGATATCTGTTCACTCTGAATCAACTTCACTTGTCCTGTAGTAATTATAACTCCTTACCCTGTAGCCCAATCTAACCACATTTTCTTTATTACAAGTCTCTTAGCTGAAATTATCCATGTAACTAACTAACTGAGGCAGTCAAAAAAGAGAGGGTACAAACCAGAGGTGATATTCAGCAGGTTCTGACCTGTTCTGGAGAACTTGTAGTGGAAATTTTGAGTAGTTTGGGGTACCAACAGATACCACCTCTGCCTGGACATTTTACAGTATCCTTCCCCTGCCACACCCACCAAGCCATGTCCACAGAACCTGTAGTAAAAAAAAAATGGAATCCCACTGTTAAGCCTGTGTTCCCCAACCAGGGTTAAGGAGACAAGCTAAACAGAATGTGCAGCGTTAGTCAGATAGGCATACAGATAAATGTATGAGATAAGTTTGTATGTTTCTTAACATACAGTAAAAATAACAGATACGCTTGTGCTATCAAAAATATAGTTTATTCCATTTAGAGTTTATAGCATAGTCAAAATAACAGTCCATTAGTCATGTATCATTTAGTCAGTCCATTCAAGGATATTCAGTTAGCAAAGTCCTTGTAGAATATCCAATGTCAGTTCACTTACAATAAATCAACAGTCCTTTCTCTCTCCCGTTCGAGTAAGGAAAAATGCAGTCTTCATCCAGTAATTAGGGATCATCAAGCCAGAGAGAGCAAGCTGTGGTTGCTTTGCTTCTTTTAAAGTGCTTTTACAACCACTCCCTTAATTACATTCCTACAGTTAAAGTTGCAGACACTTTAACTAACAAACCATGATAACATATTTATTATTTTACCTAAACCAGTTAGGGTAAACAATGTTATCCCTAACATTCTCCCCTTTTAGGTAATAATAATAATATAACTATTTACACTTTTAAATTATAGTAGTTACAACTTTCTTTAAACTTGATTACTCCTTGAGCTTTTGTAAATTGGTCTGCAATGTTTTCTTCTGTCATGCAGTATTCCAATTTAATTAGCCCATTCTTTACAGATTCTCTAACATTTAAGTATCTTAAATCAGTATGCTTTGATCTAGTTTTTACAGCAATATTAGTAGCTAACTTTATGGCTGCTTGGTTGTCCTCATACACAATAATGGAATCTTTAACAGTTATACCCATGTCTAATAATAACTGTTTGTACAAAATTAAGTCAGTGCATAGTAATGACAGACATGAAAATTCCGCTTCCATTGTGGGCAAGCTGATATGCTGTTGTCTGATTGACCTCCACCCTATTAGTGTCTTACCAAATAATATAGCCATCCCAGATGTTGATTTTCTAGTGTTTATGTCAGTTGCAAAACTTGCATCTGCATAGGCACTAAGACTCAAATCACCCTTTGGTTCTATATGCAATGCATGGTTCATTGTTCCTTTAAGATATCTTAAAATTCTCTTTAATGATTGCCAATGACATTGATGTGGATCTGAATTAAAACGTGCCAGCTGATTTACACTATAAAGGCCTGGTCACACTGCCAGAACTTTGCTATAGCGTTCCTTGAACGGTAGGAAGAGGGGGACAAATTTTGACACCGCTCGTCACCGCGCACAAAATGGGAAAAAAATTCGAAAACACAGGCGTTGCCTTACCGGTGCACCGCTGAAGCCAGCGTTGCTTTAGCGTTGGTTTAATGGTAGGGAACGTTGGTTTAGCGGTGACGTGAGCGTTGATAAAGCGGTGTTCTGCGCATGCATGCATTAGCTCGGCGGGGGTTTGAAGTAATTGCTTCTTGAAGTAAATATTGATAGAAAACTGTCATAGAAATACAGAAGTGTAAGCTGGTATAATAGTAATATAATTTATGATGATTAATTCATTTAGAATTTTATGTTGGGGTAACATAAAATTCAGAATAAACAATATGTATGGTAAATTTCTGCTTCTTATTCCTGCCGATCTATGAAATACTGGCAATTAAAACTTCACAGGTGTTATTCTGAGGTCAGAAGCCATGTCTATATGAATTTTGGTGAAGATTAGCACTCATTCGCAAATGGCATTCACTACCTTTTATAATCTCTCATAACATTTTGAACAACCAGAAGCACAATTTGGTTTCATTGCATTTCCAATAATGGGGCCCCATTAACGTTCGAGTTGAACTTCCTTTAACAATGTCAAATAACATTTACAACAAAGTAATAAACATAACTATATATAATATGTACAATGCACAAGTGTCTCCTTAGCGTTCTGCACAGTGTTCAGTTGATAGCAACCATTCTCTCCTGCCAGTCCACTGATCCTGCTGGGGAGTTGCACCAATGCTTGAGTAGGTTTCGCTGCCTCTTCCCGTCATGTGAGGCTGTGTTGGGGCCTTGCACAATGATAGTGTCCTCAAGTTCTGTCCTTCTCTCCATGCCCCAGGCCGCAGGTTCCCATCTGGTTCTGCACGGTCCACAAGTCTGTTTTGGAGCACTGGGTAGCGGGTGCGCATCAGGTTGTGGAGGATGCAGCAAGCTTCCATGATGGTTCTGACAGTTTCATGGTGATGATGCATGGTTGTGAGCAGAATCCGGAATCTGTTGGCCAGGATGCCGAAGGAGTTGTCCACGACCCGTCTTGCCCTAGACAACCGATAATTGAAGATACGCTCTTCGTGGGTGAGGTTCCTGGTGCTGTACGGCTTCATGAGGTAGGTGCACAGTGAGAAGGCGTCATCCCCGATGATGAAATAAGGCACATCCTGATTGTCATTGGGTAGGGGGTCTGGCTGAGGAAGGCCATGAATCCTGTTCTGGTCGAGCCCACGATGGAGATCACTTTCGTTGTAGATCTGAGCGTCCGAGGATGAGCCATTGTCTGAGACGTCAGTGTAGGTGAATTTGTAGTCTGCATCCACCATGGCAAACAGGATCACGCTGTAAAAACCTTTGTAGTTGTAGAATTCTGAGCCACAGTTAGGAGGAGCTTTACATGCCATGTGCTTGCCATCAATGGCACCAACTGTGTGGGGAAAGTTCCATCACTGGTACCATTGTTCAGCCAGGTCTCTCCATCCTTGTTCAGTTGTTGGGCAAAACAAGAGTTCATCTGTGTACTCCTCAATGATGGCCTTTACCACTTCTTTGACTACCACACTGATGGTGTTGTGGGGAACCCTCCAGGCGTATTGCATGTTTCTGTAGGTGTTTCCAGAGGCCAGGTGCCGTAGGGTGATTGCCACTTTGAGACCAGGTTCCAGGCTTGCACGGAAAGTGGTGTCTTGCTTGGTCAATCTGGGGGTCAGCCTCTGTACAACTTCATCAAACATGGCTGGTGGCATCCTCATGAAGTGCTGGAAGGCTCGTGGATCCTCATTCCTCAGCTCCACCATCAGCTTGTCATACAGTCCATGTTCAGGCCTTCTCAGTATCCACTGTCTGACCCACACAACTCTGTCTCTCCTTCTCCTCTCTCTTCTCCTTCTGTCAACAGCTTGTTGCAATCCGAGGAGGTTCTGATTCTGCTGCTGGACTAGCGCACCAATCATACAAAGTCTCTCAGCATCCATGGTAGTACAGTTTTACTGTAACTTTGAGCAAATTCGATACAAGAGATGTCTGCACTCAACGGCTATTCCAAAAGGGCTACTGGTCCATTTCTCCCCGTATTTATAGCCAAATTCTGGTTCCGCTCCAACACCTCCATACCAACGCCAAACCAAAGTTCATCACCGCAATGGATCGCTGCTTCAACGCCTGACACCGTTCCAGGAATCCCGTGTCCGCTCGTAAAATGCTTACAACCGCTCCACCAAAGTTAGTATGTTTTAATCACCGCCCGGGCAAAGCTTGCAAAACAGCGGTGGTCCAGTGTTGAAGATTTCTGCGTTGGCCTAGCGGACCCAAGCGTCCACGAACTTGCATCTAGCGGTACCAAACTTTGACCGGGCGTTGTTGGAGCGGTGGTGAACTTTGCTGGAGTGGAAAATTGTCCGCTCCTCACCGCTCGCAATATTTTGTGCAGCTCAAAACTTTCGGAGCAGTTGGAGGGACCATCAGCAGAGGCCGAGCATATATGGCATTGCCTTAATGGAGGCCAGCTTCTGTTAAACGGTGGTGAACGGTTACGAGCGGTGATGATTTTTTTTCACCACTCCAGGACCGCTATAGCAAAGTTCTTGCAGTGTGACCAGGCTTTAAGCTATATTTGGCCTTGACCAATTGCTTATATATGATAAGCTACCAATCAAAGATTGATATATGGACTTATCAAATTTGGGACTTTGATCATCAGTTTGGCAAATTTCCTGACTCATTAGAGTCTTTGCCGGTTTACAAAGTTCCATTTTATACATTTTAATTGATTGGCAAATTTTATCTTCTTGAGATATCTTAAATCCATTTTTTGTTTTGTTAATTGTCAATCCTAGATACTTTTTAATTTCACCTAAATGCTTTAATTTTATCTTTTTAGCTAATAATGATATAATCTCATTAGCTTCATTATTAGTCTTAGTTATCAAAGCAATATCATCTGTAAATAATAACAATAATGACACCGTTCCATTATTTTCTCTTTTAAACACACATGGATCTGCTTAACCAGATTTAAAACCTATATTGTTTAATTCTTTCACAATATATTGGTTCCACTCAAAGCCAGATTGTTTCAACCCGTAAAGACTCTTTTTGAGTTTCCAACAATCATTACTATTTACTTTATTGTCTTTTAAAATAACTGGCTTTTTTAAATATATAGTGTGCTGCAATGGTGCATGCAAATAAGCAATTTCTACATCTAAATGGTTAATGACATAGTTTTTCTTAGCTGCCCACACTAAAGTTGCTCTCAAAGATGTTGCCTTAAGACTTGGTGAGAAAACTTCATCGTAATCAGATGCAGTTTGATTAAATCCTTGAGCTACCAACCTAGCTTTGTGGGTAACAGTCCCATCATTTCCAGTTTTTACTTTAAATATCCATTTGCACCTAATGGATTTTTCTCCTGGAGGTAATTTAGCATCTTCATGTACTTTCATTACCTTTAATGAATTTAGTTCTTTTTCCATTGCCTTTTGCCAATTCTCCTGATCCTTAGCAGGATACATCCTAAGTTCATCTACACTAGTTGGAACTTTAGTTACTTGGCAAACTATACTTGCTTGATACCTATCAGGTGGTCTAGTTACATGTGTAGTACGTCTAGGTATTACAGGACTTACAGGTGGACTTTCATTTATTAACTCTTCTTGATTATCTAACTCTTCCTGATCAACAGTTTCCTCTTTTTTTTTTTTTGAAAAAGATTTTATTAATTTTCTACAAACAAACAAGACAAACAAAACATAAAAACATCAACTCTTATATGTACATCCAGTGTGTCAGTTGGTTCATCATTTTTGTGCATTCATTCTGTAGTCTCAATTACAATTATGTTACATAACAACTCATATTGTCAATCCAAACTTATATATCCTAATATCACTAAAAAAAGAAGTTTTTGACTATATTTTTAATCATTCATGCTTTATGAGCTAACAATACTTTAAACCAGTTTACTCTATAACAAATCATATAATCATATCAAATCAATCCTAAAAAACCCTTTATAAATATAATATCAAATAACAAAATAATAGCAAAATAAAGATATTCCTTACTATCTAGCATTCTAAATATTCTATTGTCGTATTTTATCATCTAGCCATTTATAAAAAAGATCCCAAATTTCGTAAAATTGTTTATCCTCTTGCACTCTAATTTCAAATGTCAATCTGCTCATCTCAGCACATTCCAATATTTTCTTAATAATTTCTTCCTGTAATGGTATTTTCTCATTCTTCCAATTTTTAGCAAATACAATCCTGGCCGCTGTTAATACATTTACAATCAGGTATTTCAAATCTTTACTATATATATCAGGTAAAATTCCCAATAAGAAGATCTCTGGTTTCAAGTCTATATGTTTCTTTGTCATTTTTTCCAACCACATGCGAATTATAGTCCAATATTTTCTAGCATCCTCACAAGTCCACCACATATGGTAATACGAACCGGGTATCTGATGACATTTCCAGCATTTTTCAGATTTGTTCTTAAACAAATCCAGATGGGCTTCCAGTAGAATTCTATAAAACATTTCAAGAATTATTGAGCATCCCATTGTTAGAAGTTATGAATGAAGTTATGTTAAAAAAGATGATACCTAAAACATGGTCAGAGGCTTATATTACACTCATACCGAAGGAAAAGACTGACCCATTGAAAATTAAGAATTATAGACCTATTTCTTTATTGAATGCAGACTATAAAATCTTTGCTTCAATCTTAGCAGAAAGACTTAAAAAATATTTAAATAATTTTATTCACCCAGATCAAAATGGATTTCTGCCAAAGAGACAAATTAGAGACAATATGAGAGTAATCTTGGACACTTTGGAATACTATGAGGCTCATCCTGAAAAGCAAATGGCTTTGATATTCCTAGATGCTCAAAAAGCATTTGATAACGTGAACTGGAGATTTATGTTATTATTATTGGAGCAGATGGGTTTTGCTAAAAAATTTATTCAAGCAATAGAAGCTATATATAATAAACAGACAGCAAGGGTAATGATGGAGGGGGAACTTACAGATTTTATTAATATAAGGAAAGGCACAAGACAAGGATGCCCCCTATCTCCTTTGCTATTTGTGTTGACTTTGGAAGTGTTGAATAGAAATATTAGGGATGATAAAAGCAGAAAAGGAATGAAAATTAAGAAGGAAGAATTCAAGCTACAAGCTTTTGCTGATGATTTAGCTTTTATTTTGGAAGATCCGCTAGAAACAGCTCCAAAGTTACTGGAAAGGATAGAGGCATATGGAGAGGTGGCTGGTTTGAAAATAAATAAAGATAAAACAAAGATTTTGACAAAGAATATGCTATTGAGACAGAGAGAAGAACTGGCAGATCTTTTGAAAATTCAAGTTACAAATAAGGTTAAGTATCTGGGGATATATTTGACAACAAGATGTAGCACATTAAAGGAGAATAATTATATTAAACTTAAACAACAGATAACTACAGATTTGAAGAAGTGGGAAAACTTGCAATTGTCATTAATAGGGAGAATTTCAACAATTAAGATGAATATCTTACCTAGAATTTTATTTTTGTTTCAAACAATACCAATTAGGCTTGGAAAAGACTATTTTGAAGATTTAAATAAAATTATGTTGAAGTTTATATGGCAAGGTAAAAAAGCGAGAATAAAGCTAAAGCTTTTGCAAGATGCTAGAATTAGAGGAGGTTTTGGTCTGCCTAATTGGGAATTGTATTATCAAGCTGCAAGTTTGATGTGGGTCAAAGAATGGATAACATTAAGGAAACATAGGTTGTTGACATTAGAAGGGCATAACTTGCTGTTGGGCTGGCATGCTTTTTTATGGTATAAGGGAACTAAAACACAGGGTTATTTTAGAAGACATTATGTACGGGAGTCTTTGTGGTTAAATTGGGAGAAGATAAAAAGACAATGTTATTTGAAAATTCCAGTTTGGTTATCGACCATTGAAGCATTTTCCTATCCTATAATCTACAAGAAGGAACAAACAGTTAGATATGGGGAACTTTTGGATGAAAAGGGTGAACTTAAATCGATCCAAAACTTAGAGGAACAAGGTATAAGGATGAATTGGTTTTCATATGCACAAATACATTCAAGGTATGATGAAGATTCCAAAACAGAGGGATTTTATGATAAACAGACTGATTTAGATAAGATCTTGATGGGTACTGATGAGAAGGTGATTAAAAAACTATATGGTTATTTACTGGGAATGAAATTAGAGGAAGAACAAGTCAAAGAAACTATGATTGTTTGGGGGAAGAATTTTGGATATGGGATTGATTTAGAGAAATGGCAGAAATTGTGGTCTCAAAATTATAAAATGACAATGTCAACAGCATATAAAGAAAACTTGTATAAGATGTTTTACAGGTGGCACTTTCCTCCGACAAGAATAGCAAGAATGTTTAAGAACAGTTTCCTCTTGTTCTGGTCCTATTTGTTCTTCGTGGACTTCTTCTTTAATTGGACTCTTCTTTGAACTAGTCTGATCTTTTTGCCTTTTATACGGTTCAATAATTACTTTGTTATTTAAATTTTGCTCCAATCTATTCCATCCTAAATGTTCTAGGAATTTAGCACTAGCACTGGTGTAAACTCTAGATGTACCTGGTTCCCAGAATCTATAAGATCTATGATTAGATTCATATCCTACAAAAAATAATCTTTTAACTCTATGCTGTCCTTTGTGTCTGAGTTGTGTGGGGATATGCACCCATGCTGGTGCTCCAAATGTGTGCATGTAACTTAAATCAGGTTTTGTACCATGCCACAATGTGAATGGTAATTCACCTGCTGTTGAATTAACAACATTATTCAATATATGATTACCACACATTATTGCTTCTCCCCACAAATTATCAGGTAATCCTGAATCAGACAACATAGTATGTGCCATTGATTGTAGTGTTTGGCCTCGTCTCTCTGTAAAGGCATTTTGTTGTGGCCTATATGGTGCAGACTTTTTATGTTGAATACCTAACATTCTAAGTCTATTCTGGAATTTATTATTTGTAAATTCCGTACCATTATCTGTTATAAGAGTTACTAATTTCTTTTTAGTTTTCCTTTCAGCAAATGTTATCCAATTAAAGAGATTTCAATACATTTCAGTTTTGCTCTTCATTAAATAGCAGAACCCATATCTAGAATAGTGGTCCATTATACTTAGTATGTAACGAGCACCTCCTACACTTTGTTTTTTCGGACCTATTAAATCAGCAAATCCTACTTCTAAAGGCTCTTTGGTAGTAAATCCATCAACTCTATTAGCCGGTATGACCCTGCTTTTGCTTTGATTACAAATAGAACATTGCAAATACTTATTACAAGGTTTCAAACTTATTCCTTTAGATAATTCAACAGTTCTCTTAAGCATTTTAAAATTTAAATGCCCTAGCCGTCAGTATAACAAGTGAATACATTCATCATGAGGTTTCTTATAATCATAAACCATGTTAGCCACCTCTAAACCATTATCATTTAACACATATAATTCACCTCTTAAAGATGCAGTAATTTTCTTATCTTCTTTTTCAATTATGCAGTTATCTCCCTTAAAGGTAATTACATATCCTAGTTTAACCAAAATTCTAACTGAAATTAAATTAAACTTTAGTTGTACATATAACATTTTTACATTCTCTTTTATGAAAGAACAATATGCTATACCTTGACCTTTAGCTTTCAGTTTCCAGCCATTGGCTAACGATATCTGCTGTGTACTCTTGGACATTTTAATAAAAATTTTTGTTATCATTTGTTATACAGTGGGATGTTCCACTGTCAACCACCCATAAATTATTTTTTACAGCTCCGTTAATATAACTCTAAATTTTTATTTATCTTTTGATGACTTTTAGTATTCTGGCCAGCGTTCTGGCGCTTTGCTTTTTTACAAAATCTTGCCAAATGTCCTCTTCCTCCACAATTAAAACACTTTTTAATTGCGTATGCAGTAGGAGATTCAATATCTTCTTTTTGAGGTTTCTCCCTCCTTAACTGATCTCTTTCAAGTCTTCTTCTTGCCTCTTCAATCAATCTGCCAGTTATATCAGTTAAAGTTAAACTTTCCTTTGGCAAAATTTCAAGGGAAGTGACGTAGTTATCATAACTTTCGTTTAGTGATGATAGAATTATGTAGACTTGGTGTAGTTCAGAAAAAATAAGCTCTTTCTCGTGCAGTTCTTGAAAAATGCTTTTTATAGAATTCAAATGACTAAGCATATCACCATTCGTCTGGAGATGCATCCTGAAAAGCTTCCATGTTAGATTTATGTGAGCACCAACATTATCTCGGACATAAATCTTCTTCAGTTTCTGCCAACACCCAACAGCCGTTTGCTCTCCGTGGATATGAACCAGTTGCTGGTCAGTTAATGTTAATCCTATTATGCAAAAAGCTTGTTCATTCTTCTGCATAAAGTCTTTTATGTTTTGTCTATCTTCCTCAATCTCTGGATCCCATTCCTCTACGTTTGGTGGGTTTTCAATTATGTTCCACAGACCTTCTCTTCGTAGAAGTAGACTACATTTCATAGACCATGATATATAGTTTGTTCCATCCAACTTGGATATAAGGGACAAACTTTTTAGATTGACTTGTGCCATGTTTTCTTTATATGGATATAAAACTATAATTAATAAAACACAGCTGTCTCTTTACTGTAATGTGTGACAACACAAGCTCTCACTTTTTACATAAATCTGTTTTATCCTAGTTAAACTGACTTTACAGCCTCTGGGCCCATAACCAGTATTAAGCCTGTGTTTCCCAACCAGGGTTAAGGAGACAAGCTAAACAGAATGTGCAGCTTTAGTCAGATAGGCACACAGATAAATGAGTGAGATAAGCTTGTAAGTTTGTTAACATACAGTAAAAATAACAGATACGCTTGTGCTATCAAAAATATAGTTTATTCCATTTAGAGTTTATAGCATAGTCAAAATAACAGTCCATTAGTCATGTATCATTTAGTCAGTCGATTCAAGGATATTCAGTTAGCAAAGTGCATGTAGAATATCCAATGTCAGTTCACTTACAATAAATCAACAGTCCTTTCTCTCTCCCGTCCGAGTAAGGAAAAATGCAGTCTTCATCCAGTAATTAGGGATCATCAAGTCAGAGAGAGCAAGCTGTTGTTGCTTTGCTTCTTTTAAAGTGCTTTTACAACCACTCCCTTAATTACATTCCTACAGTTAAAGTTGCAGACACTTTAATTAACAAACCATGATAACATATTTATTATTTTACCTAAACCAGTTAAGGTAAACAATGTTATCCCTAACACCCACCATTGGAATAAACTATCAGTTTTCAGGGGAAACGAGAACTTTTATGTAAATCTAGAGGGCCTTTTCAGGGTGATAGACAGTATATCCATAAAAAACACTAATTAGAGACTGTGCAAATGTTCAATAATGTTGTTTCCCTTTGTGGCAACTATTTAGAATAATTCCTTCCTTGTAGCTGTGCCTCTGTCCTTCTTGAATTAAGAATTTCCAAAGGGGCTATAGAATAAAGGTGATAAAAAATACAGATATCTTTACCAAATTGCAAACAGGAGTTAATAGGCAAGAGTTTCTCAATATATTTTTTCTTAGCCACTATACTATAAAAATTTGGAGTAGTAGTTTACATCCATCCTATAAAATATAGTGTATCCATGTGGTGACTAATTTAAATTCCTTTGCGTTCTTCAACTCAGAACCAGCTTAAAAAATATCCTCACTACTAAAAACATTGACCATTTAAAATCAGAGGGATTCAGAGAAGATTGTTCTATTTTGCTGTTTTGTATGCAAAGCAATAAAGCTAAATGCATTTTAGATGCATTTCTATCTGTTTCATCCTGTTTAATCAGAAGGCATAGTGATTGTTTTTCCTTCCCTGAATCTAGTTTTTTCTTGAAAATTTACATTATTTGGTTTTAAATGGTTTAAAAGCATGTTTGATTTGTCTAGCAGTCTGGGTTTATTGACATCAAGGGAGCATTCAAACTAAATGAACGATATTTCTAAATCAAATAAACATAGGGTGCTGATTTTGAATGAGGAATATTTCAATAGCATAATGTAGTAATATAACTCTGATTTATAACCATTTCTTTTTCTTATTATCAAATTATGGCTATTAATATTCTGTTGAGAATATTTTAATAAAATGTATTGTAATAGCACATACCTTGTAATGCAGTTGCCTAAATATGCATGGCATACTGCAAAATATATTGAGAAGAAGAAAAGTGGCTGTGTGTATTATCCACAGAAAAGGAGTGCATATACAACTTCTTTTATCCAAACCTAGAACTTTGTGATTAAATCTGATACATTAAACTTTTGTTACCATTCTGAAGCCAAAACTGTATAATTCAGAAGTTCTGCCCATATTGCCATGCTTTGTTTTGATCAAATTTTACATTTTTTTAAAAAAAGTGACTAATTATAACAATTAGTATTTTTTCATTTACAAACTTTTTGGGAAGAGATGTTGTTTGCCTTGGTCATGATTTGCCTATATATGCAAGTTATTTTTTATTTATTTATTTCACTGGCTCAATTTGTGGAGGGAGAGGAATTTTGGGCTTTTAAAAATATAAATATAAATTTCTTACATTCTTCAGTTTCCTATCAGTAATGGTTAATGACTGCAGTGCTTCTTCTGGGCCTAATGTGAATTTCAAGATTATTTTTCCCAGTACAAAAGGGGCCATTATTAAGTCCAACATTATTAAATGTGTGGCAGAAAGTGGACTATGGGTGTGTTTTTCCAAATGCAACGAGGTTGAATGTGTATAGTTTTAGAAGAGCTGTGTGTATGTATGTATGTGTGTGTGTGTACATACACATACAGTATATATAGTAGATAATGTATATTTTTATGTACCTATACACACACTATACTATGTACTATATGCTATGTACACATCTGGCATATATACATAGGATTAAATAGTGTATTTTGGATGTTCAGTAGTAGTAAATAAATAGAGAGGGAAATTGTATCTCTTTGAGGTGAAGAGAGGCCAGGCAAGGCACCACTTGGCGTGAGTGACGTCAAGTTGGCCACTCCCACCCAATCACATGACCACCAAGCCATGCCCACCCAGTCACATGATCACCAGGCCATGCCCACCAAATAAGCCACACCCACAGAAATGGTTGTAAAAAATTATGAATTCCATCTCTGGGTGATACATGTGCACACCAGGGTCTTCACAAAACCATGTGGGCCACTTCATTTGGCACCAATTGGAGCTTCTGGATGCTCTTCAAGGGCAGCCCCATGTAGAGTGCAATAAGGAAAGAGAGCCAGTTTCTTGCCCCTTGTCTCCTGTGTTGTTAGACAATTATTCATTTCATGCATATTCAAGCTTACTGACCAGGGATTTTTTTTTTTTTTTTTTTGCAAAACAATTTTGATGCACGGGACAGAATGCATACATGCATGTATATTACTCATTACATTAGACTAATTGCTTTCTGTTTTCTGGAAAGTGACTGGAATCAGTGCCTTCCTTATTTAATATTCTTAGTTCAGCACTAGCTGAGCTAGTGTTAGATCAAAGATTAAAATTCAGAAGTTCATTTTGAGTGCTCAATCACTAGAAAGCATGGAGAAACAAAAGCAAACCATTCACTCAGTTTTTTAACTAAGTATTAAAGGGAAGGACATATCCTCTAATTGGCCATTCTTTCAGTTGCAAATAAAAATATTTTAATATGCATTCTGACTGATGGTTTTCATAGTCTTGCCATAGATTAAGCCAGAGAACAGCCTTAACATTCATACAATTGTCAGCAGACCAGAAAAGAAAATGAAAGAAAGTTTATTTTTCTGTTGTTTATTTTATTCCTTTTTCTATTGCTTTATTCCTAAACCACGATAGACACATTTTCTACAACACAGAGGGCAGCAGCCAAAAATTGGTACAGGTCACACATGGCTATGACATGCACAAATACAGGCCCATCTTGAAAGTTAAGAAGAGAAACAATTTCGAATAGTTTCAGAACAAGTAGCCATGGAGATCAACCTTGTCTATCAAAACAACCAACATATAATAAATTCTGTCAGTTGCTTTTCCATTTAAAGACAATGAGAATGAGTTTGATGTACAAGATTTTTGCACACCGCAAGTATTCCACCGAAAAATAAATCTTTAACACTTGCATTAATTAGAACATGCAGTACATAACAAGGATGATAAATTGGCTCTCAATTATCTTTACATGTGGTTCCGGATGTTGGGTATGAGTTTAAAGCTGACAGAATAGTGAGTCCACCCTGTAAGTTCACAGCCATGCTGAGATTAGAAAAGAAAAGTAAAGAAAAGAGAAGTGTGTTTCTTTTTAACATATATACACAAATAACTACACAGACACATACACTGCATGTCATGAAATCTTTCAGGAACCTTCAAGGGCTTTAATCATCCACAATATTTTCTGGAAATATCATGAACATAACCAAAAGATTTAACAGATGTATGGTATACAATACAATTAAAAACTCTCCAAGTGGAGCTTTCAGAATTGTTCTGGTGGCAATCCATAAGAAGCAACTTTTCAAAATACGAGTGAAGAAACAGAATGAACTACTGCATATAGCTTTTAAAATGAATGGGTTACAAAGCGTCTCAGCTTTTTGGAAAGACAACTGTAATATTTTATTTATTTATTTAATTTATTTTGATTTGTCAATCGCTTACAAAATAATAGGTATAAGTATATACATAGTTATGAATACATGAAATGGGTACATATAAGAAAAATAAAAGAAACAATAGGACAGGGATGGTAGGCATGTTGGTGCGCTTATGCTGCCCCTACAGACCTCTTAGGAAAGGGGTGAGGTCAATAGTAGACAGTCTAAGGGAAGAAAGCGGAGCTTCGTCGTCGCGATACAGCTGCGATCTCGGGGCTCCGTGATCACAGCTGATATCTTCGCCCCTGGTCGGTCCTAACAGACCTAAACTGTCTCATAGTGATGGTGACAGTAAGGGGCATGTTCTGTAGATTCCGGGGACATCGCAAGTCCCTGGTCAATCCAGAAGAAGCCCCTTTGCCAACGGCAGAGAGGCAGCCATTAGGCTTCTGAAGCTGGGACAACTCCGGAAGAACGGGACAGAAAGAAGTGTATCGGCTGGTGAGGATCTCTTTTTTTTTGCTTGGGACTCAAGAACACTCTAATATTAGAAGAAATCTGTAAAATTATTGACAGAATTTGACTTAGCAGCGATCTTTTTTAGTAACGTCAAAGTGAGGCTTGGCTTTTTATTTTTACTTTTTTTTTCTTTACTGAATTTCTATTGCGATATAGTTAACCAGACTGGCTTTTTTCTTTTATATTTTTATATTTACTGGTTTTCTCTTTGCTTTTCTGACTGTTTGTATTTTTAAAAATAGAGGCCCCCTTTAATATCTTTTTTTAATATATATAAATATACATACATATTTTTTTTTCTCTTTTTAGGCTTTTCTCTGGGGGGAAGAAGGGGGAGTGGATTGAAGAAACTTTGTAACACTGCCAACTAGAGGCTTGGAAATATTCTGTTTGAAGTTGAAAAACTTTTGTTTGAAAAACTTTTCTCAAGGCTATTGGAAATGATAAGATAGAGGGAAGAGTACTGGAGGATGTTTATACAGGTGCTCTTTGGAACTTCTATTATTAAATGAATATTTGAAGTTTGGCTTTGAAACTTGTGGAGAAGTCAAATAAGAGCCTTGGATAAATAAAAGGCAGTGTGTGTCTTTTTTTTTTTTTTAAACTCCTTATTAATTGTTTCATCCCTCCCCTCCAACCCCACACTATTTTGTAATATTGATATATTTATTTTTTTATCTTTTATTATCTTTTATTATTATTATTATTTTTTTAAAGGGAAGCCTCAGAATACTCTTTTTTTGCTTCTTTTCTTTTTTTTATAGGGATGTCTGCTTTTTTGATTTCCTTTTTTGACTTATTTTTATGGCTTTTTTCATTTTCTGAGGTTTTTCAATTGGATTAAGGTGGGAAGAATTTGAAGAACTCTCTTTTTCTTTGTTCTTTTTTTTCCTTTTTCTTTGCTTATTATTTTTTGATATAATTGAACTTTATTTTGCTCTTTTTTTTCCTTCATCTTTTTATTTTTATTTTTGAATTATATTTGCATATTTTACAATTGGATTAAGGTATTGAAGAACCTGAAGAATCTTTTTCGTTTTAATTTTGGGCTTTTTACTTATTACTGGTTTTGTTTTTGTTTTTTGTGGTGTTTTCCTTTTTTAAAAATTGGATTATAATTGGCTACCTCACTAATTGGATTAAAAGATCCGGAAGACCCTGAGTTATCGAAATGAGTAAGAAAATTTTACCTTCAGGCATCTCAACTTCTGCTCCTGTTTCCCCATCATCTGGAGGACGACTCTCAACAATGGCGAAGCAAGACAAAGCGCAAATGGATTTAATGATGGTTATGCAAGGAATACAAGATGGAACAAAGAATGGAGAGTATTGACCAAAGAATTGGAAAGATGGATGAGAAAATTGAAAATTTTCAACAAATGATGGTGAAACATGATGAGAGAATCCAAAAAATAGAAGAGAAAGACAAACAAAGAGATGATACAATTGGGAATATTGATAACAGATTAACAATGGTCGAACAAGAAAAAAGTGGGATGTTGAAGTGGGAGATGGACAGGTCAGAATTTTATCTTAGGTTCCAAAATATTGAGGAAGAAAAAGGACAAAACTTGGCGGCAGTAATGATTGAAATTTTGGCTGGAGTCTTGGAAATAACAGAGGAAAAGATGATGGATGGAGTAGATGAGATATATCGAGTTTTCACAAGATATGCGATGAGGAATCAATTACTAATAGAGGTCCATGTTAGATTTACTAAAAAAACTATTAAAAACCAAATATTACAAGTGGTAAGAGAGAAGGGGTTGAAATATAAAGGCAAAGAGATTCTGGTCTTAAAACAAGTACCTAGAAAAATGAGAGAGATTAGAAGAGAGTATCGATTTTTGACTAAAATGCTATTGAAAAAAGAGGTGAATTATAGATGGCTGATTCCAGAAGGATTAATGTTTATATGGCAAGAACAGAGATAAAGAATTGATTCAATTGCGAAAGCAGAAATGTTTTACAAGGAATTTTTTGAAAGAAGAGAAATGGAGATGGAAAAAGAAAAGATTTTAATTGAACTTGAAGAGGGCCAAATGGAGATGGAATAAGAAGAAGGCGCAATAGGTGGACAAATGGAGATCAAAGAACAACGTGAAATAAGATCCACGAGAGCTGTTAGACCTAAATATAAAACATAACTATGGAGGAGAAAAAACTGATTTCTATGAATATAAATGGACTGAACTCAGCTATCAAAAGAAGGAAAACTTTTTATAAATTAGAGAAGCTAAAATTTGATATAATTTGCGTACAAGAAGTACACATTAAAAAACAACATGAACAATTATTGATACGACTAAAGTTAGGGAAAATATTTACTTCTCTGACCCATTGTAAGAAAAGAGGAGTGGTTTTGTACGTTAAAGAAACCACTCCAGCCAAATTGATTCATACGGATGAAGATGGAAGAGTATTAATAGTTGAAATAGTGGATAATAATATAAAAACTCTCTTGGTTGCAATTTATGCCCCAAATGATAAGCAAGAAGAATTTTATAAAAAATTTCATATGAAAATGATTGAACTGGACTATGTTAACATACTTATGATGGGGGACTTTTATGGAATTGTAGACAATAAACTGGACTATACAGCAAAAACAACACGACAAAATAGGAAAACTCTCCCTAAATCCTTTTTTAAAATGACAGATGAACTAAATTTAAAAGATATATGGAGAGAAAGAAATGCTAAAATTCAACAATATACTTTTTATTCAAATAGACATTTATCGTGGTTCAGAATAGATATGATTTGGACATCAACAGAATTATTATCTAATATTCAAGAAATAAATATTGAAACAAGTATATGGGCAGACCATAATCCAATGACAATTAAATGGAAAGGACAAGAAAGAAGATCTAGATGGACATTAAACAATACTATTCTAAAGGAAAAAGATTTTACACAATGGATGGAAAAAGAATTGGCCTTCTTCTTTAATAAAAACAAAAAAGAAGATACTTCAATACAGAATGTTTGGGATACAATGAAGGCATATGTAAGAGGACTAATAATTGACTATACAAAGAAAAAGAACATTATGAAGAGGCAAATGATTAAAGCTCTAGAAGATGACCATAAAAAACTGGAAAAAGAATTACAGAAGACGCCACAGAAAAAAGATATTAAACTTAAAATGGACATAATTAAACACAAAATGGATCAAGCAGAGAAAGAAGAATTGGCACAAAAAATTAGAAGTGCTAAACAGAACTATTTTGAAGATGCAAATAGGCCAGGTAGATGGTTAGCATATAAGCTGAGAAAAGAGAAAGAATCAAGGAAAATATCACAGTTAATAGATGATTATGGTCAAATTTGTTATGGTAATAAGGAGAAAAAGGCAATCATTCGAGATTTTTATGGACAATTATATAAACAAGAGGATCTTGATGAGGAAAAAATTAAACAGTATTTACAAAATGCTAACCTACCTAAGATACCTGATGAAACTCAGAAAATGTTAGAAAGTGCTATAACAATGATGGAATTAACTGAAGCACTTAACAGACAGAACAATGGGAAAGCACCAGGACCAGATGGTTTCCCGGCAGAATTTTATAAAACACTACAAGAATCGCTGAGCATTCCACTGTTAGAAGTCATGAATGAAGTTATGATAAATAAGAAAATACCTGACACATGGTCAGAAGCTTATATTACACTTATTCCAAAAGAAGAGGTTGACCCATTACAAATTAAGAACTATAGACCTATTTCTTTATTGAATGCAGACTATAAAATCTTTGTTTCAATCTTGGCAGAAAGGCTTAAAAAATACCTGAATAATTTTATTCACTCTGAACAGAATAGATTTTTACCAAAGAGACAGATTAAAGACAATATGAGGGTAATCCTGGATACATTGGAATATAATGAGGCGCATTCGGAAAAACAAATGGCTTTGATATTCTTAGATGCCCAAAAGGCATTTGATAATGTGAACTGGAGATTTATGTTATTATTATTGGAACAGATGGGCTTTGCTAGAAAATTTATACAAGCAATAGAAGCCGTATATTATAAGCAAACGGCAAAAGTAATGATAGATGGAGAATTCACAGACTCTATTAATATTAAAAAAGGTATAAGACAAGGATGCCCATTATCTCCTTTGTTATTTGTATTGACCTTGGAAGTCTTAAATAGAAATATTAGAGAGGATATAAACATAAAAGGAATGAAAGTCAAAAAAGAGGAATTCAAATTGCAAGCCTTTGCAGATGACTTGGTCTTTATTTTGGAAGATCCTTTAGAGACAGCTTTAAAACTATTGGAAAAGATAGAGACGTATGGTGAGATGGCTGGTTTAAAAATAAATAAAGACAAAACAAAGATTTTGACAAAGAACATGTTATTAAGGCAAAGAGAAGAGCTGGCAGATTTATTGAAAATTCAAGTTATGAATAAAGTTAAATATTTGGGGATATATTTGACGTCAAGGTGTACTACATTGAAAGAGAATAATTATATTAAGCTTAAACAGCAGATAGCATCCGACCTGAAAAAATGGGAAAACCTACAATTGTCATTGATAGGTAGAATTTCAACAATTAAGATGAATATTTTACCCAGAATTTTATATTTGTTTCAAACAATACCAATTAGGTTAAGTAAGGATTACTTTGAAGAACTAAATAAAATTGTGTTGAAGTATATATGGCAAGGCAAGAAAGCGAGAATAAAATTAAAACTTTTACAGGATGCTAGAATTAGAGGAGGATTTGGCCTTCCTAATTGGGAGTTGTATTATCAAGCTGCAAACTTAATGTGGATTATATAATGGATAACGTTAAGAAAGACTAGATTGTTGACATTAGAAGGTCATGATTTATTATTGGGTTGGCATGCTTTTTTATGGTATAAGGGAACTAAATCACAGGGTTATTTCAGAAGGCATTATATACGGGAATCGTTATGGTTGAATTGGGAGAAAATTAAGAAACAATGTTATTTGAAAATTCCAGTTTGGTTATCAACTATTGAAGCTTTTTTGTATCCTATAACTTATAAGAAGGAACAAACAGATATGAGGAAATATTGGATAAAAAGGGTGAACTTAAAACAATGCAAAATTTAGAAGAACAAGGTATAAAGATGAATTGGTTTTCATATGCGCAAATACATGCAAGGTATCTTAAAGATTCTAAAATAGAAGGATTTTATGATAAATTGACTGACTTAGATAGGATTCTGACAGGTACTGATGAAAAAGTGATTAAAAAATTATATAGTTATTTGTTGGAAATTAAATTAGAGGAAGAACAAGTTAAAGAAACAATGATTGCTTGGGGGAAGAATTTTGGATATGGGATTGATTTAGAGAAATGGCAAAAATTGTGGTCACAAAATTATAAAATGACAATGTCAACAGCATATAAAGAAAATTTGTATAAGATGTTTTACAGGTGGCACTTTCCCCCGATAAGAATAGCAAGAATATTCAAGAATAAATCTGAAAAGTGCTGGAAATGTCATCAGATACCTGGCTCATATTACCATATGTGGTAGACTTGTGAGGAGGCCAGGAAATATTGGACTAGAATTCGCATATGGCTGGAAAAAATGATAAAGAAACACATAGATTTGAAACCAGAGATTTTTTTATTGGGAATCGTACCTGATATATATAATAAAAATTTAAAATATTTGATTGTAAATGTATTAACAGCAGCTACGATTGTATTTGCTAAACATTGGAAGAGTGAGAAAATGCCAATAGAGGAAGAAATTATTAAGAAAATATTGGAATGTGCTGAAATGAGTAGATTGACATTTGAAATCAGAGAACAAGAAGATAAACAATTTTATGAAGTTTGGGATCTTTTTTATCAATGGTTAGATAATACAATATGATAATGGAATATTTAGAAATTTAGGAAATAATGAATATATAATTTTTCTTGGTTTTGATAATTCTTAAGAATATTTTATTATGATAGATTTGATATAATTTCATGATTTGTCATAAAATAATTTAACCTAATTATAGTTATCTTGCTTAAGTATGAATTAGTAAAATTATAGTCAAATGATTGTTTAATAATGATATTAGGATACTTCACTGATGATTGATAATGTGAGTTATTATGTAATATAATTATTCTGATGGCTATGAAATGGATGCACAAAAGGGAGTGGTAAACCAACCGATAAACTGTAAATTTATGAAGAATGTTTAAATTTTTTATTTTTATTGTTTTATTTTTTTTATGTCATGTGTTATGTCTTATATGTTTTTTGTCTGTTGTTAAAATCAATAAAACTTTTACAAAAAAAAAAAATAGTAGACAGTCTAAGGTTAAAGTTTTTAGGGTTTGGGGAAGAAACCACAGAGTAAGGTAGAGTATTCCAGACATTGACCACTCTCTTGCTGAAGTCGTATTTCTTGCAATCAAATTTGGTGCGGTTAACCTTGAGTTTGTATCTATTGTGTGCTCTTGTGTTGTTATGGTTGAAGCTGAAGTATTCATTGATAGGTAAGTCATTGCAATGTATGATTTTATATATCATATTTAGATCAGACCAAAGATGGCATAATTCACGGTTTTCTAGGTCTAGAATTTCAAGTCTGGTGGCATAAGGTATTCTGCAACGAGTAGAGGAGTGGAGAACTCTTCTTGTGAAATATTTCTGGACTTTCTCAATTGTGCTTATATCAGATACGTAATGTGGGTTCCAAACTGATGAGCTGTATTCGAGTATTGGTCTAGCAAATGTTTTGTATGCTCTAGTTAGTAGTGTGATGTTACCAGAGAAAAAATTACATTGGATTAGGTTAACAACTCTTAATGCCTTTTTGGCTATGTAGTTACAGTGGGCTCTAGCACTTAGATCATTAGAGATGAGTATTTCATGGTCCTTTGTAGAGCTTGAATCATCAACAAGGTCTTGACTATTCAGCTTGTATTTTATTTTCTGATTTTTTTTTGCCAATATGTAAGACAGAGCATTTATTTGTTGAGATTTGAAGTTGCCATTTGTTTGACCATTCTGATACCCTTTTTGAAGGGTAGTAGTATTGTCTGTGGTATTGAACAGCTTTACATCATTAGCGAAGAGAACGCAGTTGTTCTTAATGTGATCACAGAGGTCATTTATGTAGAGTATGAAAAGAGTTGGTCCTAGAACACTGCCTTGGGGGACATCACTATTGACAGGTACAGAATTTGATAGGACACTCCCAATTTTGACCATTTGTTGTCTGTTTGACAGGAATACATCTATCCAATTATGCAGGTGTCCAGAGACACCATAAGATTTTATTTTTAGGAGTAGTTTGTCATGTACCACTGAATCAAAGGCTTTACAGAAGTCTATGTAGATTGTGTCTATTGTTTTGCCTTGATCGAGTTGTGTAGCCCCTATGTATTTGCAGTGTAAAAGTTGCAGATTACATGATAGTTTTTTTCTGAAACCAAATTGTTTATTAGAGAGTAGGTTGTTTGCCTTTAAGTGGAGGATAATGGATTGGTTAATAATTGATTCCAGCAATTGATTCTACAGGTGACGCAGCATAAGGAGATTGGTCTGTAATTTTCAACTAGGCTGGGGTCTCCCTTTTTGAAGATGGGGATGACTGTGGCTTGTGACCATAGTTTTGGCAAGGAGCTGGTCCTGAAAGATTTTTCAAAGATTACGCTTAGAGGTTCTGCTATGGCAGTGGATAGCTTTTTTAAGAAGTAGGCACCTATTCCATCTGGTCCAATAGATAGAGATGGTTTTAGATTGTGTAGTGCTTTTTCAACATTGTCTTCTGTAAAATTGATATGTGTTAGATCATTGTAGTTGTCTGTGGTTTGGCTAGGAAATACTATGCATGATCCATTGCTGTTTACAAATACAAATTTCCTTTTGTTTAATATGATAATTGGTGCATTCAGTCTTTATCTGGTGGCATAAATTTTTGTATCGCCTTTTGCGTTTTTGGCAACATGACCAGATTTGTTTTTCCTCCAAAGTGATCTCTTTTTGGATTGAAGTTTCCTTATTGTTATGGGTAATCTGGTTTTGTTGTTGTTGTTGTTGTTTTGGGAGTTGTTATTGGTACATATAGTTTGATGACTCTTTTGACTTCAAGTAAAAATATGTTGTAATGGTCTTCAACAGTCTTGCATCCAGTGAATAGAGATTGCCAATCAAAGAATGAGAGATCGTTGTCTATAAGATCATAGTTGCCTTGTTTGAAGTTATAATTGGGGATTACATGATTGTGATGATTTTTGTGTGGGTGTATATTGAGACAAAAGTCAATTATATTGTGGTCACTGTTGGAAAAGGGTTATTTAGTTTGTATTCTGTAAATTAAATTCAAACTATTGCAGAAGATGAGATCGAGGCAGTTGTTAAGTCTAGTATTGTTGGTTACTAGTTGTTCCAGTCCCAGATTTGTAAGAGCATTGTAGAAGGTTGCATGTATGGGTTCAGTTGTATATTCGTTTAGAGTCCAGTTAATATGAGGTAGATTGACTACCAAGAAAGATAAAAGCGTGTGGGCAGGATGCTGCCCATGTTAGTAGTGAATTTAGCTTGTTTACATTACTATGAGTGTCTAAATATCTCCTTTCTTTCTCCTCTGTTCTCTAAATATACAAGTTATTGTATATTTTATATTAAAAATAGGTAAGTATTTTATAATCTTTCTTTGAATCATCTCATAAAATAAATATAAGTGTGTCCTTTTAACATCTCTATCAGAGGTGGTATTCAGCAGGTTCTGACCAGTTCTGGAGAACTGGTAGCCTAAATATTGAGTAATTCAGAGAACCAGCAAATACCACTTCTGACTGGAGATTTTACAGTATCCTTCCCCTGCCACATTCACCAAGCCATGGCCACAGAACCAGTAGTAATTTTTTTTTAATCTCACCACTGATCTGTATTGAGTTTTATACTTGAATTACTGCCCAATTTTTTGTTACACAGTGCCCAGTGCGTAAGTCTTCTGAAGTAGATGAAATTTTCATTGATTTTTTTTATTAATACAAATGTTTATATGTATGCAAATTTATATACTGTATTTATAGATGCATATAACACAAGAACATGCAGAATCTTCATTCCTAGAATTGTTGAGAAGAGAGGTAGACCTTGACTCATAATAACAACATTTAATAGGACAGCTTCAAATCTAGAAATCTAGAAAGGAGAATGTTATGTATGTACCATAGTTAATAAAGTAAGAGCTTGAGGTTAAGTGCAGGGTTCTGGCCCTGCATTTCTGATTGGCTGTTAGGCAACCAGAAAAAGATTGGCTAGTTCTTAGGAATCTGATTGGCCTTTAACAGATGATTATTATTGGTTTAAAGTACTTGCATTCATAGCTCGCTATTGGACAATTCTCACAAAGGTTGCCTACATAAGGCAGGGTTTACTGTTGTTGTTTTAGAAGTCACTATGCTAATAAAGAGCTAAAAGTCACTATTCAGAGGCTGTCTCCAATTACTCCAACCCATGTCCAAGTACGTAAAACTGGCGACGAAGGTAGGATTTGGAGACGTCTGAACCTAAGAAGTCAGGAAGCAAGACCGAGCACGTGGAAGATGACGCCAACAACGGAACCATGTCCAGCAGCATCGTACCACCCGCTCCGCTTGATCCAAACCAAGAGGATTGGGAATCCTACATGGATCGCTTCCAAATGTTTCTTGAGACGAATAACTTGAAGGACGCCACACCAGCAAAAAAGCGGGCACTGTTCCTGACGCACTGCGGCCCGGCTGTTTTTAAAATGGCAAAAGCACTCGCCAAACCTCGAGAAGTGAAAGCCATGAGTTGGGACGACCTCGAACCCATCCTGAGAGATCATTACGCGCCAATCATGCCTACACTCATGAGACGCCACGAGTTTTACCAAAGGAACCAGCGAAAAGGAGAGAGTGTGGCCGATTTCGTGGCAGACATCCGAAATTTAGGAGGCCTCTGCGGATTCGCAGATTTAGAAGAAGCACTAAGAGACCGAGTAATTCTGGAATTAGATGCGCTAGGCGTGCAGAGCAAGCTGATGGCGAAAGGTGACATCAGCCTTGCTGACGCCATTGCCGAAGCCACGGCTGCGGAGGCGACCAAAAGTCAGCTGCACAATTATGGCGAAGCTGCACTTCGGCAACACAACTGAGTGGCGAAATCTTACCCAACTCAGAAGGGCAGCTCGTTACGACGCACCACGAGGACCTCTCTTTGTCGTCAGACAGCGACGAAGAAGGGGTCCATCGATTGCGGTCCGACCGGGACCCTTGCCCTAAGCCCTTACACCCTTGCGCTGGCTGTGGAGCGAACCATGCCCGGGCCGAATGCAGATTCCGCGACGCATTCTGCCATGAGTGCGGGAAATGAGGCCACATCAGCCGGGTCTGCCACAACTTACCAGGACCCAGCCAGGCCTCAAAAGGGGCCAACTATCGCCAATCGACAGGAAACCATCCTGTAAGGCGAGAACCAGTAAACCACTCCTACAGAAATCGCGTTTTGCAAAAAGAAGAGGCTCACCATACTATCACTATAGGTCACGCCTCAGTCATGGACACTAAGAAAATTTGAGTCATGATAGCCATCGAGAATCAACCTTGCCACATGGAGGTTGACTCGGGATCGTCCCTCTCGATGGTGTCTTGGAAGACACTCAAGCAACTTATCCCCACAATCCAATGCCAAGACCTCCAATTTCAACGCCTCATCCTCAAGGACTACCAAGGAAATCGAATCCCTGTGGTCGGGTCCTGCCGAGTCCGAGTCTCCTTCAAAAAACATACAGTGTACTTACCTCTAACGATCATTGACAGAGATAGGCCTAGTCTATTAGGCCTCCAATGGTTCGCGCCACTAGGCATCGAGGTGGCTGGCGTGAACTGAGTCGGTGGTTGTGAGGGGGAGGAAGACCTTGTTTCTGAGTTCAGCGACGTTTTCGCGGACCGTTTATGCGAGTATAAGGGGACCCCGATCTCATTTAGTTTAGATCCAAAAGTAGCCCCAATTCGCTTGAAGCCCCGTTGAGTTCCATTCGCTCTTAAAGCTAAGATTGATGAACAACTCGACAAGTTAATTGCTCAAGGGGTGTTGAAGCCCATTGATCACTCTCCATGGGAAACCCCTATAGTAACACCCATTAAGCCAGATGGGTCAATCCGAATTTGTGGGGACTACCGGGCCACTTTAAACCACGCCCTACAACAGAATGCGTATCCAGTTCCGGTGGTGCAGCACCTCCTCCATTCCTTGGGGGGCGGAAAGGTTTTCACTAAATTAGATTTAGCTCAAGCTTATCAACAACTACCAGTGGATGAAAAGACGGCTGAGGCCCAAACAATTGTAATGCACAGAGGTGCTTTTAAATGTACTCGATTGCAATTTGGGGTTAGTGTAGCCCCGGGGATATTCCAAAGCCTCATGGAAAGGTTGTTACAGGGAATCAAGGGCGTGGTTCTGTATTTTGATGATGTATTAATTGCAGCCCCTACCAAAAAAATCTTGCAGGATTGTTTGAAAAGTGTCCTTAAAAAATTCCAAGAGGCAGGACTTAAGGTGAAAAAAAATAAATGTCACTTATATACTGACAGTGTTGAGTTTCTAGGGTATAGGATTGATAGCCAGGACATCCACCCTACCGAAAGTAAATTAAAGGCGATAAAAAATGCCCCCAGGCCACGTAACAAGGCCGATCTCCAGGCATTCTTAGGCCTCATTAATTTTTATAATGTATTTTTACCGCATAAGGCGACTGTTGCTGAACCGTTACACTGGTTATTAGATAAAAAAGCATTGTGGGTATGTGGTTACCGGGAAGAACAAGCGTTCCGGAATGTTAAAAAATTGCTCACATCGGACTCTGTACTTATGCAGTATAACGAGACTTTACCACTAGTTATAACCTGCAATGCCTCGCCCTTCGGGGTGGGCGCCATTTTGAGTCATGTACTGCCTAATGGGAACAAAGCCCTTGTTGCATACTTTTCGAAAACTCTTTCACATGCAGAGCGGAACTATGGACAAATTGATAAAGAAGCTCTTGCAATCGTTGCCGCTGTAAAGAAATTTCATGAATATGTGTATCGAAGGACATTCACCATTATAACTGACCACAAACCGTTGCTAGGGATAATAGCCAGGGACAAGCCAACCCCCTACATATTATCCCCTAGAATGACCCGATGGTCAGAATTCCTAGCTGCTTATAATTATTGCCTTCAATATCGACCGGGGAAAGCCATTCCCCACGCCGACGCATTAAGCCGAGCACCGCTTCCAGAGACTCTCGACGATCCGGCACCCACGGCAACCACGTTGCAGATCGAAACATTCAACTCGCCGCCTATGACCGCCCGAGACATCACGAGAGAAACCAAATGAGATCACATCCTAGCCCGAGTCCTAGGTAGAATGTGGATGGCCATTGGACCAAGTCCCAGATGACTTTGCGCCATTTAAAGCAAGACAGACTGAACTTTTTTCACAAAAAGGCTGTGTCATCTCAGACGATAGAGTCGTTGTCCCAGAACGACTCCGGAAGACGCTACTACAAACCTTGCACGAGGGCCACCCCGGTATCGTGCGAATGGAAGCACTCGCACGCAGCTACGCATGGTGGCTGGGCATGGACCGGCAAATCAAGCAGTGGGTCAAAGCGTGTACCAGTTGCCAACAAGCCAGCAACGCCCCACCAAAAGCCATGCCTACTGAATGGGAAACGCCACATGGACCCTGGTCCAGAATCCATCTGGATTTCGCGGGGCCAACCAAAGGATATACCTTCCTGCTGACAGTCGATGCATATTCCAATTGGTTAGAAGTTCATCGTATGATGGCCACAACTTCTGAGGCAGTGATTAAGATCCTAAATAGACTCTTTGCAACTCATGGATTGCCTGACATCCTGGTGTCCGATAACGGGCCACAGTTTACGGCATTGATGTTCGAGCAGTACCTCGCTGACCGCGGCATCCGCCATGCGCTCACCTCGTCTGCGCACCCTGCGACCAATGGCCGAGCGGAACGCATGGTCCAATTTGTTAAAAAGACTTTGCAAAAAATGGACTATGACAATATCGATGACAAAGTCAACCAAATTCTCTTTTTACAACACATAACGCCACATGGCGTCACCGGCAGAACTCCCGCAGAACTACTGATGGGACAAAGACTCCATTCCCACCTCGACCGGTTGCACCCTGCTTACCAACCAGAAAAGTCAATAGGATCCAGTGGCCGCTATCGCACGTTCCAGGTAGGAGACCACATTTATGCACAGAACTGATCAGGCGACCCGTTATGGTTAGAGGCAATGGTAGTACGAGTGACCGGCCCCAAATCCTACGTAGTGAAATGCTGTGACAATAGACTGTGGAAACAGCATATCGACCAATTGCGGTCACGACTCATAACGGCCAGTCAACAACTCCCCCATGACCAAACCGAGGGGGGGGAGGTACAGAAGAAGAAGATGACGTTCCAGGGAACATACTCGAAGAGAGCGACGAATCGAGTGAGACTCAAGAAATGGAGCAGGAAGGAGAATTGTTTGCAGCACAAGAAATTGCACCTGAGCAAGAAGCAGAGACACTGCCAAACAACAATCTACCTCAACAGGATTGCAATCAACCAGTCCAATGAAAATCCGAAAGAGTTAAAAGACAGCCATCCTACTTAAAGGATTATATAACTACACCATAATTAAGAAGCCAGGGGGAAGGGGTGTTATGTATGTACCATAGTTAATAAAGTATGAGCTTGAGGTTAAGTGCAGGGTTCTGGCCCTGCACTTCTGATTGGCTGTTAAGCGACCAGATCGGATTGGCTAGTTCTTAGGAATCCGATTGGCCTTTAACAGATGATTATTATTGGTTTAAAGTACTTGCATTCATTGCTCGCTATTGGACAATTCTCACAAAGGTTGCCTATATAAGGCAGGGTTTACTGTTGTTGTTTTAGAAGTCACTATGCTAATAAAGAGCTAAAAGTCACTATTCAGAGGCTGTCTCCAATTACTCCAACCCATGTCCAAGTACGTAACAGAGAAGGTGGATTAATTTACTGTGGATAAATGCTAGGAAGTATGGGTGTTACTGGTAGATCTTTGAAAGAAATATTGAATCTTCAGTATCCTCTAAATAATATTTCTTCTACTCAGAAAAATAAAGGTAATTTAATGGCTAATGTCAGAACTGATGTGAGTAGCATGTCATAAGTGGCTAACCATATATAACAATAAAAACATTTTCACAATCCTGTCTAATGAAAACTCTAAATATTAGAAAGTAGCTAAAATGGAGGTTCAAATATGCATCAACATTATGGTGAGCTTCTTTCGGAGAGAGAGCTTTATTTTTGGATTAGGGCATATTGTATATGTTTCATTCAGACAAAATGAAATAGCCTTAGATATCCTTTTACTAGATCCCATTGTTCTATAAACATTTCGCTTTCCTTTTTTACACTTTCCTCTTCAGCTGTTATAAAGCATTCATTTCAGTTTCCTTTCTACTTTTTTAAATATTTCATTTTGTGTATCACCTATTGTGGAGGAACACTTATAATAAATAGAGTCAAATAAAATAAAATTCATATACATCCCTTTATTAATAGGATTGATTCTGTACTATGTACCTCTAATTCATATACATCCCTTTATTAATAGGATTGATTCTGTACTATGTTCCCAAAGCTTCTGTAACTTCTGTGAACTGAAGTGAATGTTCTGGACATATATTTTCCTATAGAAATAAATTAATCGAAAAAAAATGTATCTACTTATTTTACTAGCAGCATCAATATATTTTCTTGAGTACACTCACTGGCCCAATTAATTGCATCATAAAAAAAACATTCCTTTGTATTAAGAAACAAGTTATAATTTCATCCTGAAAATCTAATTTGTAATAAAGATGTGATCTAACACATAGACGATGTTACAAACACAATAGAAATTTTCTTCCATTAAAGTTGGTATCACTGATTTCAGTAAAATTTTCCTCCAAGATTTCCCTCCAAGTGGATATAGGCTTGCAAACCTAAAATAAATATTAATGAGTCATGGCTGGGCATTGCATTTATTCTGCAGCATTTTGTCCAACAATATGGTTATATTGTTCACAATTCCTTTTATTGTTAGGGGTATATAGTATAAAACTTTGTATGTTTAATAAACAATGTAGTATCAACAATAGAGTCCCTCCATTTTTTGCATTCTATAATCTACCAGGATTTGGAATGAACACCTAACATTAGAACCAGAAATGGTATTCAGAAGGTTCTGACCAGTTCTTGAGAACCAGTAGCAGAAATTTTGAGTAGTTCGGAGAACCAGTAAATACCACCTCTGACTGTCCCCACCCCATCTATTCTCTGCCTCCCGAGTCCTAGTTGATCAGCTTGGTCTTCTTTGGTTGCCTTGCACAGGAGAACAAATCTGGAAAGCAGTTTAGTGGGGATGGGGAGGGAATGGGATTTTGCAGTAATCTTCCGCCATGAGTGGGAGTGAATTGAGATTTTGCAATAATCTTCTCCCAGGAGTGGGTGGGAATGGAGATTTTACAGTATCCTTTCCCTGCCATGCCCACCAAGCCTCACCCATCAAGCCATGCCCACAGAAACAGTAGTAAAAAAAAATTGAATCCCATCACTGATTAGAACTATCATTAAAAAGGCACAACAAAAAATGTTCTTCCTGTGACAACTCAGAAAGTTCAGACTGCCCCAGGAACTGTTGATATAGTTCTACAGTGGGAATTATGAGTCTGTCAACTGTACTTTTATAACTGTTTGGTTTGGTACAGCAACTAAACAGGATGGGTACAGACTTCAACAGATAGTTAGGACTGCAGAAAAAATAATTACAACCAGCCTGTCTTCCACTGAGGACCTGTATATTGCATAGGTCCAAAGGAGGGCTGAGAAAACATCTACATACCATCTCATCCTGGACATTCAACTCCTTCCCTCTGGTCACCACTACAGGGCATTGCAAATGCAAACTAGTAGACATAGTATGATGACCCAGGGCATGGCACAGAGAACATGAACAGCTGGCAGTTCAAACTGGCCCTTTTGTGCTCCAAATTTCCCCCAAATGCTCCCATGTTGCTGACAAGTCCCTGAGCAGGATGATAATAAACCACCACACAAACCACAAGCAGTCTCTGGTTGCAATTAGTCCATCCCAGCATTGTCTTCACCAAGGCTGCATGGCAATAAATCCCAAATGTATTTGGTGAAACAAGGGCAAAGCAAAGAATTCAGGGAGCAAAATATCCAGATAATCAGTCCAGAATGCCACACAGAAATGCAAGGATTGTTTTTTTTTTAAAATAAATTTTATTGATTTTACAATTAAAACAAACCAACTACACATACATAAATGAAAGAGATAAAAAGAAGAAAGGGAGAAAAAAATAGAAAAAAAATAGAAAACAATTAAAAACATTCTCATCTTCAACAGTTTGTAAGACCTCTTTTTTATGCTTATTTTATGCCATATACACACACCTAATCCTTACATATATCTGTATATCACTACTATAGATTTATCCTATCCTCTTTTGACTTTTAGTGTAAAGTCTATCTTTGGCCTATCCATTTGTACCAGCAGTTCCAGCTGTTGTAGTATATTGAAGTGTCTTTATTTTTTAATGCCAAAGTTAATTTGTCCATTTCTGCACAACTTGAAATTTTTTGAATGATCATCTCCTTTGATAGAACATGAGGCTGCTTCCAACATTATGCAAAAGCCAATCTGGCCGCTGTCAAAATGTGTATTATTATATATTTCACTTTTTTGATATTTGTTTATCAAACATCCCTAACAGAAAGGACTCTGGTTTGAATTTGTACTGTTCTCTTGTCATTTCTTCCAGCCAATTTCTAATTTTCTGCCAATATTTTTGAGCTTCTGTACAGGACCACCACATATGGAAAAAAGTTCCCTCTTTTTTTTTTTTTGCATTTCCAGCAATTCGGACTCATATTGGGGTGCATCTTCGCTAAATCAATATGTGTATTTATCTAACCTTATCTTAAATATTCTTAAACACAAATAGTATTACATTCATCCCCAAGTAGATTAATTGTGGTCACAATTAATTAAATTATAATATTAAATTATAATATTAATACATAAAACCCTATACTTATTAATTAAATAATACTTAATGTTCTTACTATTTTCCCTATATATCTAATCAAAGTATAACTATCACTATTATAAATAAATCAATTAAATCAATTAATTAATTATTTAACAATCAGATACAACAATCAATTTTCCTTTCCCCAGTATGCATATTTATAATCATTATAAAGAGAGAATAAAGAAGGAGAGATAGTATATCATAGCGCCAGATGGTGAGGGAAAAAGAAGAAAAAAAATTGAGCAAATGTATACAGAAAAAGGGGAGTGAAAAAGGGGGAAAAGGGAATTTTGAAGTAAGTTTTTAGCTTTCCATCTCTAAGTTTAAGAGCCTTCACTCCAAACGCACCAGAAGTGGGGAGGTAAAAAATACTGAGCAGTGACTGCAATTACATGGTATCTCCACACATTTGGAAGCTTCCACTTTTATTTTTTGTCTTAGTGTTCCTAAGTTCAATTTTCCTGATTTTCTTCAATGGAACCACCTCCTCAATTAGATTAGTATGCTCCCTAAGGTCTGTTGAGTGGTTTATATCAGTTATATTGTTACGATAACTTCAGTGTTTCTAAGTATCGCCTGTGGTGCCACACTGTCTCTGTTCCGTCAGTTTCTATCTTCTTCCCATCTCTGCTTTAATAAAGTCTATCAGAATAAAAATCAAATGAGATAGTCCAAATCCTCCACAACTTCCAGGCTCCTTCCAGACGCTAGTCTCCCAACCTCATAAATTTCCCTTTTTACCCATTATTGTCCTCTCTCTCTCTTCCGTCTGCCAAGCCCTTTCACTTTCACTTACCTCGCATCCACTTTTTGGCCGCTTTCTTTTAGGGCTCCAGACAGATACTTGTAACAGCCTTATAAAAGTCTATGGCATTCCAATACTCCTCTCCGCTGCTAATTTTCTCTGCCACACTCTTCCCCAATGATCTCACAAACTGTCACTCACTCGCTTCTTTACATCAGTGGCAGTCCGGACTTCGGAGCCACCATTGATAGGGGTCTGTTTCTTGCTTGTTGAGCTCTGGAGGGCTCCTCTTCCCCACACCACAACCCAAGTCTCCCCCATGCCGGCATGAATCTCTCTGGGACTCGTGCACCCTCAAAGGACTGTGCCAACCACAAAAAGAGATAAATTGAAACCACAGATGGGCTTCTGTACCTCTGTTCATCCTAGGCTTGCCACCGGAAGTCTGAAATGCAAGGATTCTTGGCACATTCAAACATCAGCACACAACACTTCTGGAAATCAGCATTTGTTCCCAACAAATGCCCCTCCCCAAAGCGTCTCTTTAAGTCTCATTCCCCAGGTGTGCCTGGTGAAGCTGGGTGGACATGCTCCTTATGAGTGGCCTGCTCATCTGAGCTGATCCCGCCTTCTCTGCATCTCCAAGCCCTTGCATCAGTAAGAGATGGTTCTTGCCTCTTGTCTGAGCTCTGTTCCTCCCTGCCTACAGGCCTAAATAATCCCAAAAAGCCTTGCCTGGACTGACTCTGCCCTTCTCCAATTTCTTCCAAGGCCAAAGCAGCTGCCCTCTTGCTCTCTGTCATCTCATTCTTGTTCCATCTCATCTTCCCTCACTGATTCAGACTCCAGCCAGGGCATGACACACAGACAGTTTTTTCCCCTAGTGCCACCACGCTGCTGAATACCTAATTCCACCCTTCTGACTTTGTCTAAATATATGTGGTATAGCTCTATTACTGTTATCCTTCGCATCTTTTCCATTGCCTCCTCTTATTGGTATCATTATTATGATTATTATCCTTTGTTATTATGATTATTATGACTTTGTTATTTTGTCTTGAGATCTTCTGCACCAGAAACAAATTCCTTGTGTGTCTAAACATGCTAGAATAAAGTATTCTATTCTATTCTATTCTCCATTTGACATGAAAACCATACATTTTTTTTTTTTTTTTTGCTTGAACTAATAACATACAATGGATCTCCCCAGATTTATCTACCTTTAGAATAGGGGAACGTGTTTTGGATGGAGTAAGGAACTCAAGTAGGTAACTTTAAATAATGATTGGTTTGCTTGTTATTATGCTCCCCACCCCAACTCTTTGAAGCAGTTTGGCTGAGCACTCACCCGGACCATTATTCCCATGCCTTCAGTAATAGGGCTGAAAACATATCTGAAATGAATTGTGTTTGTCTATGTGAAAATGCTGTGCAACAAAGAAATACATCTTCTCTGCAAAAAGCCATAGAAACGTGATACCTTTTTATTGCATTCCTAAAGTTTAATACACACACATACACACACACACACATACATATCTTTGGAACAGTGCAACAGTGTAAAGCTGAAATTCCTAAAATATTCAAAATATTTAGTATATATAGACATAACCAGTGACATAACAATAGAAAGCATCTTCATTAGGAATAAATCTTCACAGTGCTGATTGGATGATACTGTAGATGGCTATTGCAGAAACATTTTAGGAATCATGAAAGAAATGCTCAAGAAATAATATTATACATTCACATGTTTTTACAAATAAACTTCACTCCAGAAGATTATTGTCATGTCACCTAATATACAGTGAAGTGGATGTCATATTTTATTTGAGAGTATTTAATAGTGGGTCTGAGGAATCAAATGGCACCATAATTTTATTCAGCAGCTATTCTTCATTTTTGTTTTTAAATATTTGGAGGGGGTACGCCTATATATCAAGCCACCCTTAAAGCCACCCTTAAAGCTAGGTAAATTGGGAAAGAGAGAAATAAAAAAGGAAGAATGAACATAAAGTTAGAGCCAAATTAATTACCAGTCTGAAGGAAAACAATGTTTTCTCACCTGTGAAATAAATTTTCTGGGACATCAGCAGAGAACACTGCTGGGACATCAGCAGAGAAAGTTCTGTACTTCAGCTGAAACCAGGCAATCAGCAACAATGGAATAGCTGTATCTTGTGGTTCATACCTGCCAATTAAGAAAATCCTTGATTAGCTTCTTCATGTTCACTCCAGCATTCTCTTAAATTAGGAATGAACCATATGGATGGCAGAGATGAAACTAATAGATGGGATTGAAGCCAAATGTGTGCCTAGATCTGAATTGATCTCTTACAGACAGCTAAATTAGGATATAGGTTTTATCCACTCCTAAGAATTTAGGTTTCCCATTCTTGGTTTATATATCACATTTCACTTAAGGATATCTTAACGTATTACTTTTAGGAATAGGCAATAGGTGCAGTTGAAAAATGACAATGTTCAAATAACAATGAACATAGGTATGCTTTTTTTTCTGCATATCCTGCAAAATTGATTCAGAACTTCAAGAAATACATAAGTAGTTATTAAATTATCTGCTGGAAGATAAACAGGAAACTGCAACATGTTTTTAGGGAAAAGCCTATCTTGGCTGTTTCTAATGTCATATTAATTAAGAATTAATACTAAGGAAAGTTCCCTATCTTATGACCAATGGCATAGTTTGATTAAACAATTGACAGCAAAGGAATATTCTGAACTGACAGTTTTACTTCTAGCTGTTTCTGGGGAAAAAGGGGTTTTATTTTGAGGATGCTAAAAATCAATACTTGCTTCTAAACAAAACTTGCTTGCACTTAGTATACAAAATAATTGTATTTATGCCAATCCACTTTTTTATTGGCAATGTTCCATGATGTAAACAACCAAAATAAATAAATAAATAAATAAATAAATAAATAAATAAATAAATAAATAAATAAATAAATAAATAAATAAATAATCTGTCTGCATGTTGCCCAAGGAAATGTGAGGTAAGATGAACATAAAAATTATGTTTGTACATGCCAGGAAGAAACACAGTAATGTCAATTATGCTCAGAGAGGATAAGGAAAATTTAATTCTTAACCCTTAACACCTATTATGTACTGGTAATATATTTGGTATAAGGGCTCTTAAAAAAAAACACAATTACCTATATATGGAATTAGTTTAGAAAGAGATTAGTTTAGAAATTAGTTTAGAGATTAGTTTAGAAAGCCGATAATCCAGAAGTTCATAATACTGTTGTATAAAATAGTTAATTTTATGGGAAATGAATACATTCACATTCTCATTCTCTCTTTTACTCACTCTTGGTGTTAAAACACAATAAAGATCATTGACTGTAAGTTCAACACATATATTGCTTAACCCCTGTAATTCATGATGACAGAATAAGACAATAGAAGTAAGACTTAAGTATAAGTTAAATTAATAGAAGAAAAAATATTACAGATCATTTTATAAGTCATTTCTATTAACTAGTTGGGGGGGAGATAGTATCACTGCTGTAGTGGAAATGTACACTGCATTCCCTCAACCCAAGAAACAGGGAAAACAGTATGGATCACAGCTATTCTTTCATGATGAAATGTTTTATCTCACTGAGGCATATAGCCAAGGTTCATCGTTCTGAGTCAGTGTACTGAAATGCAATGACATGCCCAATAAATACAAGTGACTCTGACTGCAAAGTTTTGAGGAATGGTAGACTAAAGAAGCGCCATGACAACCAATGTTCTGAACTTTATTGAGGTAAAGTGCCAGCTACAAGAATTGCATATTTCTGGAAAAAGGAAAAAAAAATCATTAGTGGCAAAAAATCTGGATGTTGGTTGGTGTTAGGAATGTAAGTCACCTAACAGTTGGGTTGGAAAATGTATAAACCAGGATAGACATTTTAATACTGTCTCTTTTAGGAAATGCTAAAATTGTAATTGGGTGTGGTTCCTCAAATGGCCATAAGATGGAGGCAGAAACCTGGGTTGTTCTGTTGTTGCTGAGAGTGTATTCCTACATTTTTCCCTATTGACTTTTGCTGATTGTCGTTATTCTTGGATTTGATGTAATCTGTTACTAAACTGTTTATGATACTGGACTTTGTTAATTGGATTATCCCTGGATTGAAAACTGACTGCTTTAACCGTGAATGACTTGGACTGTTTGTTGAACTTTGCTTAACTATTTTCACTGGAAGTAAAAACCTACATTTTACTATACAGTGTATCTGTGTGCTGGTTGTGTGTCATTCTTCACTACTCTCACTACGTCTCCCTGTGTGCACTCATTCTCCTAAAGGGGAATTACCTCAACAGTTGGCAAAGGTTTCCACAATATGTAATCAAAATTCAGGGATCCTGGGTTGCAGTAACGCATCATTTTGTTTTTTACAAATGACCCTGGTTGTTCTATAGAGTTCTATGATGGCAAGTGTTTTCAGACCTGGAATACTGAGAGTGTAAACAAGCAACAATCATCAACAAGAAGTTAAGGATTTGTTGTACAAATGGAAATCCTGAAAAAAAAAAGTGTATTTAAAATGAGATATTATAGGATATGGATATGAATGGTATCCACACCAGAGATGGTATTCAGCAGATTCTGACCAGTTCTGGAGAACCGGTAGCAGAAATTTTGAGTAGTTTGGAATACCACCTCTGACTGGCCCAACCCCCATCTATTGTCTGCCTCCCAAGTCCCAGCTGATCAGCTGGGTCTTCTTTTATTGCCCTGCACAGGAGAACGGAGCTGAAAAGCAGGTTAGTGGGGTGGGGTGGGAATGGAGATTTTACAGTATCCTTCCCATGCCATGCCCACCAAGCCATGCCCACCAAGCCATGCCCACAGCTCCGGTTGTAAAAATTTTTTAATCCTACCCTGATTCACACTGAACTCATCCAGAAACTGTCAAAAGTCTCCAAAGGAAACATTTTTGAACTATAATAAAGACATAGTACAATAGTGTGTATCCAAATCTCAGGTGAGCATGAGCCTAATTTGTGCCTGCCTTGTGGAGCTTAACAGAAATCTATATAGATTTTAGAAGCATTTCTGAACATACTTAAGCACTAATGCTTTGCTTTGCATCATCCCAGCTTCCCTTCTCTTTACATGAAAAGAATATTTTTAAATAACAAAAGCAGTTGTGACAGAATGTTTAGTGATTGTCAAGACAGCTCTGTCTTTTTCAGAAAACTGGTGTTTTCCAGCAGTAGCTTGCTAGGTTGTTTAATATCTGCAAATGTATTTACAAGGAAGTGTCTTCACTTTCCTATGAATTTGAAGTGCTATTTGCTTTCTAGATACAATATAAGGTACTGCTTGATATAAAATTGCCATTTGTTCAGGTTTCTCACTGAGGACAACTTATAGATTGATAAGAAGGTCCTTCTAGTCACATGGTCTCAGTACAAACACATACATCAGAAATATATATGCACCTCTTGTGAAAGCAAATTAGATTTGTTCTTTTTCTAGTAATACTACAGTGAGTTCGTGTCCCTCTCAAAATGATTGGCCTACAGATCCTTCATCATTTTTATTCTCACTTAGCTTTGAATCTATTGAATCGATTTTGGTTATTTAATGGAACACAGTGTACTGTTTCAGCAGTTGTAGGAACATCATTTTAGCAAAAGACTAGTACATTTCATGGTGAAGCAGAGAGAATTCAGGGATGAGGATGGGTTTTACAGAATTTAGTGTCCATTCAACTGAATGTACTGTTAAACTCAGGAATCTGTCTTGAAGCTTTTACAGATCACTTTTCTTTATGATGAGTTAAAAAACAGGCAAACAAAACTTTAATGGAATCACACTGACAATTCTGCAAATTATTCTGCCTTTTTTCCTTCATGATATTTATTATATCATTCATTTTCTTTATTTAAGTCCCTATTACCTGTTGATGAATGGGGAATTAGATGTAAATCACATTATATCATATACTTGTCTTGCTGCATATTAAAGGTAAGAAGAGAAAAAAAGAAACAGAACGGCATTGAATCTGTGGTTTTTAGTGCCAACTCTACTATCACAGATTTCTCAAGTTACAGCATCATTTCAAAGAAACTTAAGAACAAATTAATAGTCTGATTTTTAGGATAATCTATTACAAGACACATCTACAGTATAAGGAAAACAAAACAAAAACAAAACCTAACTTCTCAGATACAGTTCAAAGCTAAAAAATACTCAAATGTTTTACTACCCATCTTGCCTACTTCAGTTTCATGAACCTTGGATGATAGGTCTGTAACCTATTCTCTTCTCTCTTAGGAACTTTGTCCCTGATGTAAATAATCAACATAGAAGGCAAAAGTACACAGTGAAACAATTGCATAGATTAATGGAAGCAGAGTTTTAACTCAGCTATCCCTTGATACATTTTCAGTTCAAGCATGACTAATGTATATGGTATTCAGCTTCCTAATAAATGATAGCCGGCCATTCACCTGAAGCCAAGCCACACTAAAAGACCCCAATACATGAAACACAATGTTGTCAGCCAATCAAGCCAAAAAAACTCTACAAAACAGACAGAAAATATTAGAAACACCAATCAAGCAGAACACAACCAACTCCAAGACCATTAACACAGACCAAGACTCCCAACCAATCAGGATGAAGAAAAAACCATTCTAACACAGCAGTAGGCTAGCACCAAATTTAAAACAGAAACAGCTGTGAAAGCCTGACACACAGACAAATCCAATACACAAGCCTGATGATGGCAGATGAGATTCTGCCAAAACATTGCTACAACTTTAAAAGCACAACTATAATGATGTGGGAAAATACCCGAACTAAGCTGAATGCCATACATATAAGTACCTGCAAAAACTTAAGAAAACAAACACACGCACGCACACACACACACACAAACATGTATATTACATGCCACTTAGTATAATTGTTTAAGGTGTGTGAGTATATGTGTGTGTGTGTGTGTGTGTATGTGTATATATTGTCAGGGATAACATTGTTTACCCTAACTGGTTTAGGTAAAATAATAAATATGTTATCATGGTTTGTTAGTTAAAGTGTCTGCAACTTTAACTGTAGGAATGTAATTAAGGGAGTGGTTGTAAAAAGCACCATAAAAGAATCAAGGAACGTCAGCTTGCTCTCTCTGGCTTGATGATCCCTAATTACTGGATAGACTGAAGACTACGTTTTTCCCCTACTGAAAAAGAGAAACAAAGGACTAATTTGTAAGTGAACTGACATTGGATATTCTACACGGACTTTGCTAATTGAATATCCTTGAAGGGACTGACTAAAATGATACATGACTAATGGACTGTTATTTTGACTATGCTATAAACTCTAAATGGAATAAACTATATTTTGATAGCACAAGCGTATCTGTTATTTTTACTGTATGTTAATAAACATACAAGCTTAGCTCATTCATTTATCTGTGTGCCTATCTGACTAACGCTGCACATTCTGTTTAGCTTGTCTCCTTAACCCTGGTTGGGGAACCCAGGCTTAACACTGGTTATGGGCTCAGAGGCTGCAAAGTCAGTTTAACTAGGATAAAACAGATTTATGTAAAAAGTGACAGTTTGTGTTGTTATACGTTACAGTAAACAGACAGCTGTGTTTTATTAATTATAGTTTTATATCCATATAAGAAAACATGGCACAAGTCAATCTACAAAGTTTGTCCCTTATATCCAAGCTGGTTGGAACAAACTATTTATCATGGTCTATGAAATGTAGTCTACTTCTACGAAGAGAAGGCCTGTGGAACATAATTGAAAATCCACCAAACGTAGAGGAATGGGATCCAGAGATTGAGGAAGATAGACTAAAGATAGAAGAATTTAAGCATAAAAATGAACAAGCTATTTGCATAATAGGACTAACACTGTCTGAACAACAACTTGTTCATATCCATGGAGAGCAAACGGCTGTTGGGTGTTGGCAGAAGCTGAAGAGGATTTATGTTCGAGATAACATTGGTGCTCACATAAATCTAACACGGAAGCTTTTCAGGACGCATCTCCAGACGAATGGTGATATGCTGAGTCATTTGAATTCTATAAAAAGCATTTTTCAAGAACTGCACAAGAAAGAGCTTATTTTCTCGGAACTACACCAAGTCTATATAATTCTATTTTCACTAGAAGAAAGTTATGATAATTACATCACTTCCCTTGAAATATTGCCTAAGGAAAATTTAACTTTAACTGATATAACTGGCAGATTGATTGAAGAGGCAAGAAGAAGACTTGAAAGAGATCAGTTAAGGAGGGAGCAACCTCAAAAAGAAGATAATGAATCTTCTACTGCATACGCAATTAAAAAGTGTTTTAATTGTGGAAGAAGAGGACTTTTGGCAAGATTTTGTAAAAAATCAAAGCGCCAGAATGCTGGCCAGAATACTAAAAGTCATCAAAAGATAAATAAAAATTTAGAGTTAGCCATGTATATTAACAGAGCTATAAAAATAATTTATGGGTAGTTGACAGTGGAGCATCCCACTGTATAACAAATGATAACAAAAATTTTATTAAAATGTCCAAGAGTACACAGCAGATATCGTTAGCCAATGGCTGGAAACTGAAAGCTAAAGGTCAAGGTATAGCATATTGTTCTTTCATAAAAGAGAATGTAAAAATGTTGTATGTACCACAACTTAAGTTTAATTTAATTTCAGTTAGAATTTTGGTTAAACTAGGATATGTAGTTACCTTTAAAGGAGATAACTGCATAATTGAAAAAGAAGATAAGAAAATTACTGCATCTTTAAGAGGTGAATTATATGTGTAAAATGATAATGGTTTAAAGATGGCTAACATGGTTTATGATAATAAGAAACCTCATGATGAATGTAATCACTTGTTACATCAAAGGCTAGGGCATTTAAATTTTAAAATGCTTAAGAAAACTGTTGAATTATCTAAAGGAATAAGTTTAAAACCTTTTAATAAGTATTTGCAATGTAATGCTTGTAATCAAAGCAAGACCAGGGTCATACCGGCTTATAGAGTTGATGGATTTACTACCAAAGTGTCTTTAGGAGTTGTATTTGCAGATTTAATAGGTCCGAAAAAGCCAAGTATAGGAGGAGCTCGATACATATTAAGTATAATGGACCACTATTCTAGATATGGGTTTTGCTATTTAATGAAAAGAAAAACTGAAATGTATCTAAATCTCTTTAATTGGATAAAATTTGCTGAAAGAAAAACAAAAAAAAATTCGTAACTCTAATTACAGATAATGGTACGGAATTTACAAATAATATATTCCAGAATAGACTTAGAATGTTAGGTATTCAACATAAAAAGTCTGTACCATATAGGCCACAACATAATGCCTTTATAGAGGGACGAGGCCAAACACTACAATCAATGGCATGTACTATGTTGTCTGATTCAGGATTACTTGACAATTTATGGGGAGAAGCAATAATGTGTGGTAATCATATATTAAATAATGTTGTTAATTCAACAACAGGTGAATTACCATTCACACTGTGGCATGGTACAAAACCTGATTTAAGTTACATGCACACATTTGGAGCACCAGCATGGGTGCATATCTCTACACAACTCAAACAAAAAGGACATCATACAGCTAAAAGATTATTTTTTGTAGGATATAAATCTAAACACAGATCTTATAGATTCTGGGAACCAGGTACATCTAGAGTTTACACCAGTGCTAGTGCTAAATTTCTAGAACATATAGGATGGAATAGATTAGAGCAAGATTTAAATAACGAAGTAATTATTGAACCCTACAAAAGGCAGAAAGAACAGACTAGTTATAAGAAGAGTCCAATTAAAGAAGAAGTCCACGAAGAACAAATAGGACCAGAACAAGAGGAAACAGTTGATCAGGAAGAGTTAGATAATCAAGAAGAGTTAATAAATGAAAGTCCACCTGTAAGTCCTGTAATACCTAGACGTACTACACGTGTAACTAGACCACCTGATAGGTATCTAGCAAGTGTAGTTTGCCAAGTAACTAAAGTTCCAACTAGTGTAGATGAACTTAGGATGTATCCTGCTAAGGATCAGGAGAATTGGCAAAAGGCAATGGAAAAAGAACTAAATTCATTAAAGGTAATGAAAGTATATGAAGATGCCAAATTACCTCCAGGAGAAAAATCCATTGGGTGCAAATGGATATTTAAAGTAAAAACTGGAAATGATGGGACTGTTACCCATAAAGCTAGGTTAGTAGCTCAAGGATTTAATCAAACTGCATCTGATTACGATGAAGTTTTTGCACCAAGTCTTAAAGCAACATCTTTAAGAGCAGCATTAGTGTGGGCAGTTAAGAAAAACTATGTCATTAACCATTTAGATGTAGAAACTGCTTATTTGCATGCACCATTGCAGCACACTATATATTTGAAAAAGCCAGTTATTGTAAAAGACAATAAAGTAAATATTAATGATTGTTGGAAACTCAAAAAGAGTCTTTACGGGTTGAAACAATCTGGCTTTGAGTGGAACCAATATATTGTGAAAGAATTAAACAATATAGGTTTTAAATCTGGTTTAGCAGATCCATGTGTGTTTAAAAGAGAAAATAATGGAACGGTGTCATTATTGTAATTATTTTCAGATGATATTGCTTTGATAACTAAGACTAATAATGAAGCTAATGAGATTATATCATTATTAGCTAAAAAGATAAAATTAAAGCATTTAGGTGAAATTAAAAGGTATCTAGGATTGACAATTAACAAAACAAAAAATGGATTTAAGATATCTCAAGAAGATAAAATTTGCCAATTAATTAAAACGTATAAAATGGAACTTTGTAAACCGGCAAAGACTCCAATGAGTCAGGAAGTTTGCCAAACTGATGCGCAAAGTCCCAAATTTGATAAGTCCATATATCAATCTTTGATTGGTAGCTTATCATATATCAGCAATTGGTCAAGGCCTGATATAGCTTATTGTGTTAATCAGCTGGCACGTTTTAATTCAGATCCACATCAATGTCATTGGCAATCATTAAAGAGAATTTTAAGATATCTTAAAGGAACAATGAACCATGCATTGTATATAGAACCAAAGGGTGATTTGAGTCTTAGTGCCTATGCAGATGCAAGTTTTGCAACTGATATAAACACTAGAAAATCAACATCTGGGATGGCTATATTATTTGGTAAGACACTAATAGGGTGGAGGTCAATCAGACAACAGCATATTAGCTTGTCCACGATGGAAGCGGAATTTTCATGTCTGTCATTACTATGCACTGACTTAATTCTGTACAAAAAGTTATTATTAGACATGGGTGTAACTGTCAAAGATTCCATTATTGTGTATGAGGACAACCAGGCAGCCATAAAGTTAGCTACTAGTATTGCTGTAAAAACTAGATCAAAGCATACTGATTTAAGATACTTAAATGTTAGAGAATCTGTAAAGAATGGGCTAATTAAATTGGAATACTGCATGACAGAAGAAAACATTGCAGACCAATTTACAAAAGCTCAAGGAGTAATCAAGTTTAAAGAAAGTTGTAACTACTATAATTTAAAAGTGTAAATAGTTATATTATTATTATTACCTAAAAGGGGAGAATGTTAGGGATAACATTGTTTACCCTAACTGGTTTAGGTAAAATAATAAATATGTTATCATGGTTTGTTAGTTAAAGTGTCTGCAACTTTAACTGTAGGAATGTAATTAAGGGAGTGGTTGTAAAAGCACTTTAAAAGAAGCAAAGCAACCACAGCTTGCTCTCTCTGACTTGATCCCTAATTACTGGATGAAGACTGCGTTTTTCCTTACTCGAACGGGAGAGAGAAAGGACTGTTGATTTATTGTAAGTGAACTGACATTGGATATTCTACATGGACTTTGCTAACTGAATATCCTTGAATCGACTGACTAAATGATACATGACTAATGGACTGTTATTTTGACTATGCTATAAACTCTAAATGGAATAAACTATATTTTGATAGCACAAGCGTATCTGTTATTTTACTGTATGTTAATAAACATACAAGCTTATCTCATTCATTTATCTGTGTGCCTATCTGACTAACGCTGCACATTCTGTTTAGCTTGTCTCCTTAACCCTGGTTGGGGAACTCAGGCTTAACACTGGTTATGGGCTCAGAGGCTGCAAAGTCAGTTTAACTAGGATAAAACAGATTTATGTAAAAAGTGACAGTTTGTGTTGTTATACGTTACAGTATGACCTTCTCTGAAAGGATCCACCCCAAAGGAGGATTCACCCCCTTAAATGCACTCCCCTCCTTTGGGGTAAATCCTCTGATGAATCCTCCTTTGGGGTGGATCCTCTGATGAATCCTCCTTTCGGGTAGATTCTTTGGGAGAATCCTCTGGAAACCTTGGTGCTAAGGGTCTGTAGGATGATTCCCTTTCTCTTCTGTTTGGATTGGAAGGTTTGTCTCTGCTCAAAGGGCAAAGTGCATAGATTGTTCCCTTTTTAAAACTACTGGGAGAGGTGGGGAGGAAGCTGCCTGGGCAGTTTGTATTCTTAGGGAACTGATGGAGGGAATGAGAGTAAAGAAAACTTAAAGAGGGGGGAAAAGGTCCATGGGGGGTTTCGGGCAGCTGGAGCAAGAGGAGAGTGCCCGACGGTACAAGGGATGAGACCATGACCTGAAGCTCTGGGGTGGGAAGCAAAGCGAAGTGTGGGGGGAAAGAAATGATCACATTACCCTCCCTCCGCCACTTCCATCTACCCAACCCTGAAAGACTCACCGACTTGCAGGACCTTGTTGATGCAGCTGCTGTCAATCAAAGCGATGCCCCTGCAGGAGGGCAGGTGGTTCTCATTGGCAGTGGGGTCTGTCTCACCGCTTCTCTTGTTGTTGGAGACGGCGCTGGTGAGAAAGGTACCAGAGCCATTGGGAACCATTGAAGCTATGGCTTCCCTGCCTGAGAAGCAGCTGAAACGCTGCTGCTGGAGATGCAGCTGAAACTCTGCTGCTGGAGATGCAGCCAACCTAATGCAGCAGCACATGGCCAGAAGGGAAAGCAACAGTGGCAGAGGAAGCAATAGCAGCAGGCATGATGTAAAGTGTCCGACTGCCACCGAGGCCCACATCCATGCCGTCACCGCCCACCTGCTGACCCGGCCTGCACCCAGCACCATACCTGGGTCTGCAGCAAAGGTGCTTGGAGGGGGTAGGGAGCTCTCTGTGCTGTGCCATGATCAGCCGTTAGCAGTTGCTGGTGGAGAGGCATGGCTGCCTGTAGGGTGTTCTAGGTGAGGGTGGGGGAGGAGAAATTAAGTCAACCCCGAAAAGACGGCCTAGCCATTTTTTCGGCGGGTCAAAAGAAAATAAGGCCCAGACTTATTTTCTGAGAAACATGATATATATTCTGATATATATATATATATATATATATATAGATATGAGAAGCTCCGAAGCACAGAACCAAAGACACAAGCCTGAAGATGATGAATGAGACTTTATCGAAACATTGCCTAGATACTTCCAATTTTATGCGGGATAAAACCCGAATATATATATATATATATATATATATATATATATATATATGTATGTGTGTGTGTGTGTGTGTGTGTGTGTGTGTGTGTGTGTGTGTCTGTGTGTCTGTGTGTCTGTGTGTCTGTGTGTCTGTGTGTCTGTGTGTCTGTTTCTGTGTCTGTGTGTCTGTGTGTGTCTGTGTGTGTAGCATATACATATACATACATACATATACACACTCACTCACACACACACACATACATATACATAAACACACACATACATTAGGAATGCAAATACATACACACATATGTGTGTCAAATAACCCATATTTCTAAGCTCCAGTTGCTTGGCTCTGTTCTTATTGAAAGCAGAAAGTCTGACTGCTGTATGGTTAAAAAAAACCCTTTCTTATAATCTTTCATTTGGAGCAAGTGATGAATGACTGCTTAAGACCATATTATTTAAATGGTTGCTAAGTACTAAATAAAATCTTACAATTTCTTTTCTGTAACACTTGGAAATAGTATGTTTGTTATTATTTCAGTTTGCTCTTATATTTAAGTACTTGGGGGAGAGCAATTTATTTATCATAATTCCTTTATACAAACTGAATACTAATTGACAATTGTGAGTCAAAATTGAAGCTGTTTAAAATCCATAGATCAGATTATGGGTTAACATCTGTTTTCTTGTTAGAATGTAACATTATTTCCTATCTTCCAAAAAAGTTAAAGAACCCACCACAAATGATAGATAAGGATGTATGTGAGAATCCTACCCGGTATTGCTTCTATGGAAATGTAATTTGGAAAGGTAATGATGAATCCAATTGAGAGAGAAATTGTTGCAGCACACTCATGTGGAAAAGAAATACTTTCCACTCCATGGGAGTTGCTTTGCTAGAAATGGCATCTTTTCAAAATAGCTTTCCTTTTACATAAATAGCTATCGAGGTTTGCATATATCAGGTGAATTTCCAGTGAGCTCATGTTTTAGAGAAGATCAGAAACTCTCTGACTGTTTTGACTGCAGACAGATAGAAAGTTGAAGGCAATTTAGAAAAAAAAAAGTATTCTTGGGGTTTTTTTTTTGTCATACATAGTCTCCTATTTTTATTTCTTGTTTCAAGAGGTGCAGAATATTTTTGAGCAGAAGTCACAATGGGGCACAAGGAGTATGTGGAAAAGCAAACAAAAATAATATGAAGTTGCAGATCCATACAGTAGTATCGTTGCTAGACCAACTGAACTTTTATAATAGGTGAAAACTTGTAGCCTTTGTTATCAAGTGTGATTGTAGCTAGAAAAAGGGTGTCCTAAAAACTGGCTCTTGTTAAGTTATGTCTACTTGATGTTTCAGTACTGAACTGAATATAATGGAGCCTCTATGAATGCAGATTGGCTATTATCTGATGTACAACATTAGGAAGAAGCAAAGGAATATATTTGGATAATAAATTTAGTTATTTATCCCTATGGGAAAGAAAGTAGTAGCATAGTAGTAGTAAGCAGTAGTAGTAGGAAGAGGAGGAGGAGGAGGAGGACTTTTCTCCAATTCTCCATTCTATTTGTATGTCTGAGGGGGAGTGTTCTGTATTCTGTACCTTCATTTGAATTCTTGAGATCCCGACGCTTTGATTGGCCAGCCGTGCCGATTGGCTCGCTGAGAATCTCCTGCGATTGGTAGATTCGAATCACAGGAGATTCAAAGTGGTGCCATTGGCCGTGGCCGCCGCGGCTTGGGAATAAAAAGCTGCAAAGTTTTTCTAAGAGCGAGTTCAGTTCCTGACTGCAATAAAGAACTTGATACAAAGTCACCGACTCCTGGCTTCCTTCCACGTGGACTTAACACTGGCGACGAGGATGGGATCCTTATCCTGAACCGAAGCACGTGTCTGACAGAAGCCAGCCAACCGACGAGATGGCCAGCATCGCACCACCAACCCCCTTCAACCCCGCCAGCGAGGACTGGGAATCTTACACGGACAGATTCCACATGTTCCTCGCATACAACAATCTGAAGGATGCCACGGGACCGAAGAAACGAGCCATCTTCCTAACGCACTGCCGGCCCACAGTGTTTAAGATGGCAAAAGCGCTAGCCAAGCCCGCCGATGTTACCGCGATGGATTGGGCGGACCTCGAGCCATTACTCCGGAAACACTATGCTCCAGCCATACCCATTCTCATCCGACGACACGAATTTTATCGGCGAGACCAGCGGTCGGGCGAGAGTTTCAGTGATTTCGTTGCAGAGCTGCGGTGCCTTGGAGGACTATGCGAGTTCTCCAATATGAACGAGGCCCTGTGGGACCGAATCGTGCTCGGCCTTTGGGACCCCGTTCTCCAAAGACAGTTGATGGCTAAGGGCAACATCGCTCTCACCGATGCCATCTCCGAAGCCGTGGCAGCCGAAGCAACCCGACAATCAGCAGACCGCATGCGGAGACCGAACGCCGGGGACCGCACCGCAAACAACAACCCTGCAAGGTTGACCGAGGCCCAACCTGAAACTACCACCCACCAGGGTGAACTCCATTCCACCTCGGGCATGTCAGATGAGGAGGAAGACATCCACCGTCTCCAGGCAGGCCGCGACCAACGCAGCCGGCGGAGTCGTAAGTCGAGGACCGCGTGTGCCGGTTGCGGAGGCGACCACCCCAGATCTGAATGCTGGTTCTTCGACTCCGTTTGCCGGCACTGCGACAAAAAAGGCCACATAGCCTGCATCTGCCGCCTCAAGAAAACCCACAGCCCCAGACGATGGGACCAGAGCGAGCGGAAATGAGAAAGCCCACCCCCCCAGGACCAGAGACCGCCCAGCAGACATCCATTGGGAACGGAACGGATGAGCCCAATGAGGGGGCGAGAGCCGGCGGAGAGAAGAGACACATCAGACGGTCACCATCGGCCACGCAACTACCACAGACGCCAGAAAGGTCTACGTGGAGGTAGGCATCGAAGGCGAACCCTGTAAAATGGAGGTGGACTCCGGGTCCTACCTCTCAATGGTAGCATGGCAAGAAATTAAATGCTTGGTGCCTACCATCCAGAGGAGGGAACTAGAAAACTAGAGACTAATCCTCAAAGACTACTAGGGAAACCGCATCCCTATAGTCGGAACAGGAAAATTCACAATGACATACAAGGGGCACACCGAAAGACTTCCCTTAACCATCGTCAATCGAGACCAACCTAGCCTGCTGGGACTTCAATGGTTCGCACCACTAGGCATTGCAGTCACGGGCATCGACTGCATCGCCGAAGCCGACTGGGAGCAGCAATTGGCCCGGGACTTCCAAGAAGTGTTTGATGGCACCCTAGGCAAGTACCGAGGGCCCCCTATATACTTCAGCCTAGACCCAAATGTTCCCCCGAAATGCCTAAAAGCAAGGCAGGTACCTTTCGCACTCAAACTGAAAATCGACGAGCACATTGACAAGCTCGTCAAACAAGGGGTCTTATAACCCATAGACCATGCCTGGTGGGAGACCCCCATAGTCACCCCAATCAAGCCTGATGAGACAGTGAGAATCTGCGAGGACTATAAGGCCACCCTAAATGGCGCCTTGCAGCAAAGCGCTTACCCCGTTCCCATATTGCAGCATCTCCTTCACTCACTAGGAGGGGGCAAAGTTTTCGCGAAACTCGACCTGGCCCAAGCATACCAGCAACTGCCGGTCGACAAGGAAACTGCAAAGGCGCAAACCATAGTCACCCACCGGGGAGAATTTGGAGTCAGCATGGCACCTGGAATTTTCCAGAGCCTCATGGAAAGACTCTTACAAGGCATCAAGGGGGTGGTACCATACTTCGACGGTGTACTAGTATCGGCAACCAACCAGGCCAAACTAGAGAGTCACCTAAGGGAGGTGCTAACGAGATTCAAAGAAACCGGGCTTAAAGTGAAGAGGGAAAAATGCCAGCTGTACACAGAGAGGGTCAAATTCCTAGGATACCTCCTAGACCGACACGGCATTCACCCCACCGACAAAAAAATTAAAGCCATCAAGGAAGCCCCCACACCCAGATCAAAAACAGAACTGCAGGCGTTTCTGGGGCTACTTAACTTTTATAATGTCTTCTTGCCCCAAAAGGTGACCGCGGCAGAGCCTTTGCATAGGCTTTTGGACAAGGCGGCTACCTGGATTTGGGGGAAATGCGAGGAAGTCGCCTTCAGGAAAACCAAGGACCTGCTCACTTCGGATGCCCTCCTCATCCAGTACAACGAGACCCTACCACTAGCCATCACATGCGACGCATCACCCTTCGGTGTCGGCACTGTCCTCAGCCACACTCTCCCCAACGGAAAGGAAGCACCCATCGCGTTCTTTTCAAGGACCCTCACCAAACCGGAGTGGAACTACAGCCAGCTGGACAAAGAGGCTTTGGCTATTGTCGCCGCAGTAAAAAGGTTTCATGAGGAGCTCTACGGCCGGATGTTTACCATCATCACCGACCACAAACCGCTTCTGGGAATACTCGCAGCGAACAGGGCCACCCCGAACATTCTGTCTCCCCGAATGACAAGGTGGTCTGAATTCCTGGCCGCCTACAACTACGGGCTCACAAACCAACCCGGTAAGACTATCTCCCATGCGGATGCCTTCAGCCACTCACTGTTACCCGAACCAGACACTGACCCAGCACCCATGACAACTACCCTCAGCATAGAGACTCTACCCAACCTACCCATAACCGCATCAGAAATTGCCCGAGAAACTAATAAAGACAAACGTCTGGCACGGGTTTTGCATTGGGTAGAGAAAGGGTGGCCGGAAAAGGACAATGACGAGACCTTCAGGACATTCCAGAACCAGCAAACGGAACTCTCGTTACTAAAAGGGTGTATACTATGGGGGGATAGGGTGGTCATCCCGGAAAAACTACAAGGGAAGGTTTTGGAACTGTTACACGAGGGGCACCCGGGCATCGTTAGAACGAAAGCTCTGGCCAGAAGTTACACTTGGTGGCCAGGGATGGACAAACAGATCGAGGCCTGGGTAGCAAGGTGTCAACGATGCCAGGAAACTAGATCAAGCCCACCCACAGCACCCATCCTAGAGTGGGAAACCCCCAGGGGACTGTGGTCTAGGATCCACATAGATTTCGCCGGCCCCACAAAAGGACACACTTTCTTAATAACCGTAGATGCTTACTCCAACTGGCTGGAGGTAAGCAACATGAGAACAACCACCACGGAAGCCGTGACCAAAGAACTCTGCAAACTCTTCGCAACACACGGCCTCCCGGATATCCTCATGTCCGACAACAGGCCCCAATTCACCTCACTAGAATTCGAAAAATTCCTAGCGGAAAGGGGCATACGACACGCACTGACAGCCCCGGCGCATCTGGCGGCGAATGGTAGGGCAGAACGGATGGTTCAATTCACAAAAAAACCATTCAGAAAATAGACCATGGGGAGATCCAGGACAAAATAAATAAATTACTTTTCATACAGCACATAACCCCGAACACCACAACAAATAAAAGCCCGGCAGAACTGATAATGGGGAGGAAAATAAGGTCCCCACTCGATAGACTACACCCCACTTACAACCCAGAGAAACCACCAGACTCCACCAGCAAACACCGATCCTTCGCACCAGGCGACGCCGTCTACGCGAAGAACCTAAACGGAGATCCATTATGGGTACCAGCAATCATAACACAGCTAACAGGCCCACACTCGTACCGGCTACAAATAACCGATGGATCAGCGTGGAAATGCCATATCGATCAGTTAAGATCGAGGACGGCCACACAAGACACCACCGACACGCAACCAAACAAAACCAACCCCCTCAACACAAACCAAGAGGGGAGGGGATACCCCGGGAACCAAAACCCAGAAGAAAGAAACCAGCCATACTCACCTGCAAGCAGCCAGCACGAAACCTCACCAGGAAGAGATGGCCAGGCCAGCTCAACCAACCCGGAAAGACCGAGCGGGAGCGGCAAAACCCGCAGCTCAACCAACCCGGGTAGCCCAGGAGGGAGCTGTGGAGAGCGGCCCGGCCAGACAGACCAGGCAGTTCCCACAATGGAGTCCGGAGAAACAGAGACCCCGACCGAACCGGCCAGGATCCAACCTACGACTGACCTGCGCAGGTCCAGTAGGCAAAGATGGAGCCCCGCCTACCTACAGGACTATGCTACATAGGACTGAACCAAGAGGGGAGGGGTGTTCTGTACCTTCATTTGAATTCTTGAGATCCCCACGCTTTGATTGGCCAAAGCGCGGGGCAATCGGATTGGCTAGATGAGCTGCACCGATTGGCTCGCTGAGAATCTCCCGCAATTGGTAGATTCGAATCGCGGGAGATTCAAAGCGGTGCCATTGGCCGTGGCCGCTGTGGCTTGGGAATAAAAAGCCGCAAAGTTTTTCTAAGAGCGAGTTCGGTTCCTGACTGCAATAAAGAGCTTGATACAAAGTCACCGACTCCTGGCTTCCTTCCATGCGGACTTAACAGGGAGATTGTTTTTTGTTTTGTTGTCTATTTTTAATGGGGAAAAACTACATAAATGTAAATGAATATCTAATTGCTGCAGAACAAAATGTGCTTCCATTCTGGCTTAGAATTTTCCCCCTGTAGGTCACATTAGGTTGGATGAAGCTCCAATTCTAAATGGCAAACAAACTATACACAGTTAAGTAAAACTCTTATATTAGCTTTTCTGTTAATCCTAGCAGGTCAAATTTTAATTACTTTATCAACACAGATAAAGTCTCACTCTTAGCTTCCTTTGTAAGCTCTCATTATTAAACAGCTAATCAATTCACAAAACTCAAGTGATAATACAGGTGCTATTAGCAGCTTTCAGGCAATAGCCTCAATGAATTTAACCTGGTGCTTTGAACAGTTTTTTCACAACATAGCAGGCACTATAAATTTTATTATTCTGGTGAAGCAGAGTTGTTTTACCCCCTTTTTTAAGACAGAAAAATTCCACTAAGTTACCATGCAAAGCATTCTGACATGAATACTATGTCCTTTCCCAAGGGCATAATGCAATTGCTTTTCTGTACTTTTCTTTCTCTCTCTCTCTCTTTTTTAGGAGAGTAAATCCAATTACGTTCAGAACTGTTGCAAGCTGTTCATTAGATCCATAATCTGACAAACAAGCCTGCTTGAGACATCCTGTGGGTGGCGTGGGGGAAGCAAATTTATTTAACTAGGGGATGTGTACCTTTGGAACTTCTATATGCCTTTCAGAATGGATCCTTAAGCAAATTTAGTTATTTCTCATGGAATTCATATTAGGATGGGAGGCAAATATGTCCCTACATCCTGTATAGCTAACTGACAACCTGTGTGTCAAAGACTTTAAAGACAGTCCTTGGCTGCAAATCAGTCAATGATAGAATATAAATTAAACTTTTCAGATTTTAATATGATGGTTGTTCAAATGTATGCTCCAACCATTGATGCACAATAACAACATTAACTACGACAACAATAACAACAACAACAACAATTTATATGGTTTCCAATTTCAAGTGACTGGGCAATTTGCAAATCACTAAAACTATGCTTAAAAACAAGGAAATAAAAAAAAAAAGAAATGGCAGATATGACAAAACCATATGGAAACAAAGAAAAGGAAAACAAATAGGGTTTTAATCATACTTCTGGGTCCTTTGAAAAACAACTGAATAGCAATTGAAGACAAAGTGAACAATAGTAAAGTCAAAACTGTAATTGGACTGTATGGGCTAAGAAATAAATAAAACAGGAAAATGATACATCAGCTGCCAATCCAATTTTTTTGTTGCTAATTTATTCATCAAACAGCCAAAATGATGTCTGTAGGCATATATGTGCACCAGATGGGGCAGACAGAAATCAAATTGACTATATTATTGGTTCAAGGAGATGGAACAGCTCAGTTATAAACACATAAGCAAAGCCCTGCTGAGTTTGACACTGGGTCCATCTAATCCAGCATTCTGTTCTCATAGTGGCCAACTGCACACTGCTTACTAGTTTCCCAGAAGATAGCCTCCAAATGCAGTAATGCTGCCATTAGGCTAATAGGCATTGATCCCCATGACTGTCCATCCCATTTTTGAGCCAGCCAAACTGGTAGCAACATCTCATAGTTATGAGAGGAGGAAAAAAAACATGGCCAGGAGCTGATAGTAGAACACATTGTAAACTGCTCATCTGAAAGTTCCAAATCAACTTAAATTCAACCAGTTTCCAAAATGTGAGCATGTACTCCTTATTTTCAAGAAGAATACCTTGAAGTTCTAAATCTCAGTAATAGATAGGAAATCAATTAAAATGGGGAATAAAATCAAGGAAGATGTCAAAAGATATTCTTTCAAAAACCAAGAAAGAGAGGAAAGCAAGCTGGGATTCAGAACAGATGGTAAAATTGTGAACAAGAGAAGTCAAAGCCAAGAAAGACAAGTATTCCAGGAAGGGCTTAAGAAAGAATTTCTGAGAGTTTTGGGAGACAAAAAACAATTTAGAAAAACAACTGTAAAGTTACTGAAAATGGAAATAGGCACTGAAAATCTAGCAAAGTCTTCCAAAAGATCTCTACATTCAGAATAAATTTTCAGCCTTGAATTGATATTCTAAAATACCATACTAAAACCAGACAGATACAGATTCAATGAAGATCAAACCGACATAACATTAGTATACTGAAATTCTATAAGGATGTCAATATTTTTTTAGTTATAAGAAATTCTAATTCTATGAAGCTAAATCAGTACTCCAGTCATCATCAAATTGCAAGGTTAGAGGAATTAATGGAATATTTATAGAAATATGGTAAGCAATCTAAAATTAATCAGTAGATTCTAACAAAACGATGTCAGCAAATCTGAAGAATGACATAGATGACAGCAGTGAGTCTACATGGAAAGCAAGCACATTATACAAGTTATTTACTTACTTTTTATTTATTTATTAAATTTGTACGTCACCCATCTCCTCTACAAGTTGACTCTGGGCAATATCCTTTATTTCACATGCTAGCAAAATAATGCTTAGGATCATTCAGTGGAAGAGGATCAGTATTGCTTTAGAAAATCCAGACAAATGAGATACATTATTAATAATGCTGAATACCTGAGAAAGTCAAAGAATATCAAAAAGGAAGAAAAGGAGGGAGGGAGCGAAGTTACTTCATATCTTTTTTTCCTTTCTTTACTTTTTGTTTTTCTTTTTTTTTCATGCATTCTTTTTTCAATGTCATCTTTTTTCTTAAAAGTAGTTTGGGTTATTCTATTTTTAAAAAGTTAATGAAAATTATATGAAAGAAAAAGAGAGAAAGCAAGAAAGATAGATTTATATAGGTTTAAGAAGGTAGATCATAGGGGGAAATTGCAATACTGTAAATATGCAAACAATAGCAAGATAATGTGGTTATAATTATAACCCTTCTCTTCCATTTCCTTTGTTTTAATATAATTTTTTATGCTTAATAATATAGGGTTTGGGAACTTTATGTTTTATTTTTTGGCAAAAATAAAGGTAATGTCTTTGGATACTACCTGTGTTTGTGTTTTACAAATAAAGGACTATATGCTGAATAAAATCAGCTTAATTGTTTGGATGTTGTGCTTTTAGTGTAATTTTCCCCAAAAGAATTTGAGTTCAAAGGCCTTAAACTAACATAAAATAGTTAATTAGAAGTTCCTAAGTAACTCTTTTTCATATATAGCTTGCCAGTTCTGCTGCAACACAGAAGATGCTCCTGGATTCAAAAATTGAATTCCTCCCAGAGATATTCCAAACAAAATTCCTCTTCTAGTCCTATAGAATTTAGTCTCATTAATCTTGCTGTCTATCCTTCCTCTCACAGGGGAGTTTTAAGATGTCTTCCTTGAGATCCAGATACTTTTATTTATGAACAAACAATATATCTTTGACTTATTGTTTTCAGAATCAAAGTTTGAGAATCATTCTATTTTGCTACACCACTGTACACTGTACAGAAGTACAGTCAAATTTACATAGATGCAAGACTAGTTTTACATAATATTAATTTATTGAATTCAGTGGGAATGACCTATGCAACCCAGTCTTAAAAGACTCATTTCAAGAGCCCTCCCCCCTCTCGCTTTCTCTCTGAATAATCAGGTAAATTCTTCTTTGAATCCATGAGAAGTTCAACTTCAAAGCTATTTACAAAATTCAACCACCTCAGTTGTCTTTCATAAGTGTTACAGAACAGGTTCTTTGACTCTTATTGAGTCTTCTTGTACCTCCTTGCTGCTCTTGATCTAAATTCCAGAGGACTGCCCATTACTTCTCTTATTCATGATCTGCTGTCCTATCCCTCCAAAACTGCATGTCCTCTTCAACCTCTTGGCCTTCATCCTCTCTCAAATTACCCACTGAATTGATTCCCTTGTTAGCTGGAACTTGCTCCTCAGTTCACTTGCCTTGAACCCAAACTGCAGGTGGGCTCATCAGTGGGGTACACAGCAAGGACAAAACCTTGAATCTTCTCCTTTTATGTCTTACTTTCAAGTAACTTTTTGCCTTACTTTAAATTTCAAACTCCTTTTTATTTCTGTATGTAACCAATGCCTTTTCTTTTTCCTAGCAATTTCTTTCAGATTTTTTTTTTAAATCAACATGGAAGAATTACCAGATGTTATTCTTGGTTTGGGGGCCTGATATCAATCTTTCCAGATTATTCTACTCTACTATCTGCATCTACCAAATATTCTGAGGTCTATTAGGAAGGGGCTATCTTCACCCTCTTTCTCTTATGTAAAATATCTGAACTGAGTTGCCTTTTATTCATCTGGAATGCATACTCTCCTTCCTAAGAATCCAACCAACTAAATTCCATCACAATCGTTCTCTAAAAATGCAACAATGGTATTTGGAAAGTTACCTTTCTTCATATGGTAGGTGGTATAGAGTTCCACAGGTAAAGCAAACAGGAAATACAACCAGTTGAGCTAATGGTGCTTTATTGTAATTAATATTAACAGAATCTATGCTTTATTGTAATTAATATTAACAGAATCTATGCTTTATTGTAATTAACATTAACAGAATCTTAGTCTAAAAATGCAAATCTTCCATCTTTTTCTGCAGCCTGATATGTTTAGGATCTGTCATTTCTAAGTTTCTTTCTCTGACCATTAAACAGCTGTGGGCTTTTTGCCTTTTATCTGATTATTCCCTAGGTGTATTGTTTCCTTTCATTCCTCAAAAATCTTCTCAGATGCCATAACAGCAAATTATCACAATGACACATCTGTCTTCAAATAATGAAGCAATTTGATTTTGTCTATTATTAAGCTGAATTTACTTCCTTTTAATTTTAACTCAATTCTTGTCCTGTTCCTTTTTTCAACTGTCTTATATGTGGCAGTGGAATTGCACTTGGTCCATTTTAAGAAAGAGTTAGTTGTTGGAGTAATAAAATATCTTCTAACCTGTCAAAATAAAAACAAAGGTTGGTTTAGCATGTATATGATGCATTCACTGAATTATGTAAGCATTATTTTTAGAAAGTTTCATTTATATCCCTAGAGGAAACAATATCCTGAAAGGTGGAACTGTGTTTTATTCTGCATTCTGTGATTTGCAGCTGAGCTTTTTCCATTCTTCAATGCAATAGGATTACTGGTAGTATTTATCATTTTGTATGGAAAAAGACAACGGCATAAGACTCAATTGATGAATTGCTGAATAAATTGTTTCCTACTTGCCTTTCTGCACTGAAAACCTACAGTTGTGTTCTGAAATGGATGAGGGCAAATGATAAAATTTTGATTTATGAGATATATTACTTTTAAAAAAAACCCAAATGTTTCTTAGAAAATAAAAAAAACATTATTCAATCCTCTTATTTTATCTTGTCTAAACATTGAACTTGATTCAGGGATTGTTTTTCTCAAATAAGACACCTGTGGAATTTTGAAGTAGATAATTGTTCAGATAAGGTCACAGAAATTGATAGGAAGTTTCACATATCTTTAAAATAACTGACATTTGATTCAAAAAGAAAGTTGTAAAATGGACTTTTATTAGAAGAAAATATTAAGATTAATCCTCCATTTGTTTTATTTATACAGTAACATGTAATACTTATTTAGCTTAACAAACTTATTTTGTTAGTGTATATGAAGGGTGTTAAGTTTGAGCATGGGCGAGAAAGAATGGAGACAAATTTCTGAACGGTGAACTTCAGCTCTTTATTTACATCGTGACTTGCTCATTTAATATCAGTAAAACCCGCCTTTTTAGGCAAACCTTGTAACATTTAACCAATAACAAGCTAGGAACGCTAGCTTTTATAACCAATAAGAACTCTCTGTTAAGGGCCAATCGGATTCCCCGGAACAGGCCAATCTGGTCCGGCCACTTAACAGCCAATCAGAAGTGCAGGGCCAGAACCCTGCACTTACTCCAAGCTCACACTTTATTAATTATATTGCATACACAACAAATTAATTATATTGCATACACAACATTTACATGGTGCTTTAGGAAACCATGTAAATAGTTTATTGTATAAAATTCCTCTTGTAGATGAATGGTCTGGCAGTTAAAAAGCTGTCATTTTGTATCCCAGTAATTTTAATCAGTCTTTAGCTCTACCTCCAAGACCCCCCACTTGCATAATACTTAATAGCCCCCACTGAAAACCTACAGTTGTGTTCTGAAATGTATCAGGGCAAATGATGAAATTTTGATTTATGAGATATATTACTTTTAAAAGAAACCCAAATGTTTCTTAGAAAGTAAGAAACATTATTCAATCCTCTTATTTTACCTTGTCTAAACATTGAAATTGATTCAGGGATTGTTTTTCTCAAATAAGACACCTGTGGAATTTTGAAGTAGATAATTGGAGTTTAGATAAGGTCACAGAAATTGATAGGAAGTTTTATACATCTTAAACATTTGCACAATAGGAAAACTTTCAAGTGTCGTATAGCTCATATTCATACAACCAGTAAGACATCAGGTAATTCAAAACAAATGTAAATTTCAAATAAAAACACTGTGCCTTCTCTTTGGGAACCTACAATTGATGGTTGAATCTTCCAGGGGAGTTGATTTTAGCTGTCCCCTGCCTTCTCATGAATATTTAAATTATATGCAGCTAAGAAAAACAAAACCCCTTTATTCAGAACATGAATAAAAGACCTGGGATTAAAATACAGACATACAGTACATTCGTACCTTCCAGTATGACACTATATTCTCAAAGTTCTTACCAAACCAATCTTTTAAATCATTTTACCAGCAGAACTTATAATACAATCAGTGAATTTAACCCAGCCAAATGAGAAGAGTAATTCATGTATGGAAAATATTTCTGCCTGCCAGCCATGCCCAATTTCTAATTTACCAACCTGACACATTCCATTATAGCCATATATTATTTTGGCAGAGGAGGAGTAGCACAATAAACCAGTTTTGAAGATTGCTTGGAACAGCAAAAATAGGATTGGTAAGCTCAAGGTAATTAATTGTATATGAGCTACCTTTTTCATGCTGAGTCATGAATTGGAGAGTACTGCTATGTACACAGTGTGCCATAAATGGCTGTAAAAATGTGAAGCATTCCAAAACTCTCCTGTTCACTAGGGAATCATCAGTAGACATTTTTCCCCCGTCACTGATTAGTTGGTGAATGTGTATGTCTCTGAAAACAAATAACATTGGGTGAATATGTGTGTTTGTGTGTTCACATGTCTATATATATAGACATGTATGCATTGCATATACATATTTATACATACATACATACTACATATATACATACATACATCAATGACTATCTTTTTTCTGTTCAACATGTATATATATAGTATCGTATAGTATATAGTATGTGTGTGTAATTTTAATGTATATTTTGCTTTATATTGGTTTTCCATAAATCATTTCTTAGTCCATTTTACCAAGAAAGTTATGGAGCATATAACCCTTTTAAGACTGCTGATTTAAAATTCCTTTTATTCCTTTTGATTTCCATGTTGCCGTTTTATAATAAATGTACTGTATTTTATACTAAGAATGAATCTCAATGATAAATTACCACTGTCATTTTGTGCAATCTAATGATCAAGTGATGACTGATCTCCATGATGAAGCTTTTATATTAGGATGTTTATATATTTAGACTTGGTATGGTGGCAAGCTATTTTCAAAAGTGTTGCCAACATGACTGCAGGGACTTATCCTGGTAATCACCAGAAATTAGGGTTGGAGTGATGGATTATAACTGGCTATTGCATATATGTTATCCCATGAAATTATAACAGTTCCTGGAAATTGAGGGTATATAAATGTTCATATAAACATATCGGGGTAGATATTACTTTGAGCACACATAAATTTTGACCCAACTTTGCTGATGTCAACAGATTATAGTGCTGCATGTTTTCAGCCAAGCAATAATGGTACATTGGAAAGGTACAAGGGCAGTTATAAAATAGAAATCTTCTATTTCCCTAACAGTTTCCTCTTCATCCTGTTTCTCTCTCAGGTTCTCCAAAGGGTTTTATTTTATAAACTCAAAAGGAGTAGCATATGGATCTACCGTATATACTTGAGTATAAGCCGAGTTTTTCAGCCCATTTTTTGTGCTGAAAAACCCGCCCTCGGCTTATACTCGAGTCAGCCGCTAGGGCACCATGCCTGGCCTGCGCTGGCGTGGCTGCAACCGATCGCGCCTCCAGGGCAGCATTGCCGCCGTGGCTGTCTACCCATTGAGGGCCCCACAGGCGACCCCAAGCGGCCTCTCCTTCCCCATTAACGGGCGCCCGGGGCCCCCGCGAGCTCCTGCGTTGCGTGCTTCCAGCTTCGCCAACAAACTGCCAGGCTCAGGCAGCCTCCTCCGCCCCCTCCCCTAGCAGTGAAGAGCTGCTCTGGGGGCTCCCGCCATGGTGCAGCCAGGCACTTTGTCTTGCTGCCCCCGGAGCAGCTCTTCGCTGCTAGGGTAGGGGGCGGAGGAGGCTGCCTGAGCCTGGTGGTTTGTTGGTGAAGCTGGAAGCGCGCCCGTTAATGGGGAAGGAGAGCCCGCAGCTCCGAAAGTCTTTTCACCATTGGGGACTGAACAGGAGAGCCGCAAACGCCGCGCTACCCAGGAAAGGGCGGCCCTCTTCCTCTCGGCGGCTCCCGCCACGGCGCAGCCAAGCACTTTGTTTCGCTGCCCCCGGAGCAGCTCTTTGCTGCTAGGGTAGGGGGCGGAGGAGGCTGCCTGAGCCTGGCGACCCCAAGCGGCCTCTCCTTCCCCATTAGCGGGCGCCCGGGGCCCCGCGAGCTCCTGCGTTGCGCGCTTCCAGCTTCACCAACAAACCGCCAGGCTCAGGCAGCCTCCTCCGCCCCCTACCCTAGCAGCGAAGAGCTGCTCCGGGGGCAGTGAGACAAAGTGCCTGGCTGCGCCGTGGCGGGAGCCACCGAGAGGAAGAGGGCCGCCTTTTCCTGGGTATCGCGGCGTTTGCAGCTCTCCTGTTCAGTCCCCAATGGTGAAAAGACTTTTGGAGCCGCGGGCTCTCCTTCCTCATTAACGGGCGCGCTTCCAGCTTCACCAACAAACCGCCAGGCTCAGGCAACCTCCTCCGCCCCCTACCCTAGCAGCGAAGAGCTGCTCTGGGGGCAGCGAGACAAAGTGCCTGGCTGTGCCGTGGCGGGAGCCCCCGGAGCAGCTCTTTGCTGCTAGGTAGGGGGCGGAGGAGGCTGCCTGAGCCTGGCAGTTTGTTGGCGAAGCTGGAAGCGCGCAACGCAGGAGTTCGCAGGGGCCCCAGGCGCCCATTAATGGGGAAGGAGAGGCCGCTTGGGGTCGCCAGGCTCAGGCAGCCTCCTCCGCCCCCTACCCTAGCAGCGAAGAGCTGCTCCGGGGGCAGCGAAACAAAGTGCTTGGCTGCACCGTGGCGGGAGCCGCCGAGAGGAAGAGGGCCTCCCTTTCCTGGGGATCGCAGCGTTTGCGGCTCTCCTGTTCAGTCCCCAATGGTGAAAAGACTTTCGGAGCTGCGGGCTCTCCTTCCCCATTAACGGGCGCGCTTCCAGCTTCACCAACAAACAGAGCTGCAAATCTGGTAATCGCTTGCGGAGCCTCAGCACGAACCCCCTTTCCCCGCACTCCCCTGGCAGCAGCAGGCGGAGAAAGCCTCGCTTCCCCCTGGCTTTGATGGCACGCGTGAGTTGGCTTCCCACTCTTTTTTTTAAACTCTCCTCCTCCTCCTCCTCCTCCTCCTCCTCCTCCTCCTCCTCCTCCTCCTCCTCCTCCTCCTCCTCCTCCTCCTCCTCCTCCTCCTCTCCTCTCCCCTTGTTGTCTGGTCTTCCCTAAGGAAACTCGAGGGCTCACACTTCCAGGTGTTTCTCCCTGTCTTTCTCCCTGTCAATGATCTTTTCTTCCCTTCCCTTCTCTCAGCCCCATCCTCCTTCACCTTTGTCACCACAATCCTGAACAGATGAAGTTTGTACTTCTCAAGAAAGGTTGGATGTTCCTTTTGAGGAGGGAACCTAGTGTGACATCTGTATGTTGACCTACTACTGAGCCATGGCATGTGTGCACATGCAATGGAGGCATGAGGGAGAGCTGTGAAAGAGATGGTGGCTCTCCAAAACAGGATGTACATGCAGCACATACACATGCTTTTTTCTTGCAAGGGAGAGAGTGACTCCTGCCTCCCACTGTCATCATCATCATCTTTTGGGTTAGTGAATCAATTAAACCTTTCATGATAGTGAGATCGTTTCCCAAATTTCCCTTAAATCAGGGAAGAAATCAGAAACAAACCTTTGGACTGAGAATAAGCCTGTTCCTATGATGCCATTTTTGTTCACTGCAGTGTGAAAAATGTGTGAAAAACACACTTCTTTTTCTTCATCTTCTTGTTCCCTATTTACTGGTCTCTTTCAAAGAGGAAATTGTGAACATCAAACTTATTCTCAACTGTCCTAGTGAAAGTTTTAATTAGACAATAATTCCCTCCCGCGGCATTATTATGGATTATTTGAGAAACACTTTGCCATGGAAAAATGTTAAGAATGTGAACATGTTTGATTTTAAATGTAATGCCAGTTAAGATCTAAAGTTTCCTAAGAGGACTTTCATCTGTCAGGCACTTCATCTGTCATGCACTAAAAAATTAATTTATGGAAAGCGAAACGGTGTGCATGTGTGTGTGAAACTAACCTCATTTACATTTTAAAGCACTCTAGCCTGAATGAATATCCACTTTTGTCCATAAATATAACATACAGATGATGATGAGGAATCCAGTTTTGAAGGATTTTAACTCTTGTGTTTTAGCTTGGTTGCTGATTGAGCTTTTGTACTTTTAAAGTTATTGTTGATACCATATTGGTTTTGTTGGCTCTCTTTTCCACTTACAGAGCTAGTTTACTGTTTTTCTTTGAAATCATTATTCAAAAACATTTAACCTACTGATGCCTCAATTAATGTAATTTTATTGGTATCTATTTTTATTTTTGAAATTTACCAGTATCTGCTGCATTTCCCACCCTCGACTTATACTCGAGTCAATAAGTTTTCCCAGTTTTTTGTGGTAAAATTGGGTGCCTCGGCTTATATTCGGGTCGACTTATACTCAAGTATATACGGTATATCTTATTCTATATTTTTCCCTTCAAGTCAAATTGTCTTTTTTTGTATGTGTGTTCTTTTCTATTTGGCATACCTTTTTGCTGTATACTTGGGACGAGGCATGCCATAATGGCTTTGATATTAAAGTGAATTCACTTCCTTTCATTTTCCATGTCTTTGCTTCTACTAATGGTGACATGTTAAGAAATCGAAAAGAAAATCATTTTAGTACTAAAAGCAAACTGTGGCAAACAATCTGCTATTTCAAAGCAGATAATCTAGATGCCAAGCAATTTTTTTCGGGGGGGGGGGGGGGACAAAACATCACAATGAATAATGATGTTTCTGCTTGGGCTAATTGTTTGAGAGGTTTCAAGAAGCAAACTAAAAATAACAAATTGACTACTTTTTCTTCAATAAATGCAACATGGACAAGTATAGATCTTCTATTCATAGATAAGCATCAGAAGAGTTGAAAAAAAGCATTTTATTGAGCCAGTTAAGATGTCTGAAATGAGGAAGTTGTGAGTTTCTATATTTAAAAGACTGCCTGTACACTTCACATGTCTCTGCATTAGTTCACACAATTGCTTATTTAGTATGCACATGATAAGCATTAATTGAGTGGTATGGTGGCCTAATGGTGAAGACACTCGACTCCCACTCAGAAGGTTAAGAGTTCAGTCCTAGGTAGCTGCTCTTCTAGGGTGCCCCCCCCAAAAAAAAATCTACTGTAAACATTGTGTAGGTGTCAGGAAAGGCATCTGAGCAATAAATGCTTAGCTCCATCCAGTCGTCCCCATTTTATCCCAAATGAGGATCATATTAAAAAAAAACCATAAGCATTAATTATTTGGGAAGTGGAGAAAATACAAAAGTAAACCATACCTGTCTAGTCTCAACTAATAGCAGTATGACAGTAGAAAATCTTAGGAATAATTATGGATTAAACATGAGGCCAAAATGTATATCATTTACAAAAAGTGATTTTAAATGTGTAACCAAGAATCATTTATTTTGTGCAGTAAAGCAGCAATCTATTTCAAACTGTCTATCTGTGTTGAGAGGAAGAAAGGCATAATTGTGTCACATAAAAATTCCATCAGCTTCCTTTGATTTGATTCAGAAATAAATAATATTGCACTTATTTAGAGCTGTTGGTTTGCCCTAAGCTTATTTTAGACTGAGACTGAAAAAGTACATGTTCTTAAACGTTCAGGTAATTGATTTCAATAAGACAGTTCATTATATATATATATATATATATATATATATATATATATATATATATATATATATATATATTTATTTCACTGTGAAATCACTGATATGTAAAATTCTTTAAGTTAAAGGCTGACTCATGCCTTTAATTACGGAGTCTCTCTGCTCAGTCTCTTCCACTATTCGTTTATCTTTTCATGAAAGGAGTTGAGAAATGGACCACAAGGACACCTTTTAAAACCAGTTTTTAAAAATCAGTACTGATAATGATGAAAAAGAAATGAGGTTACTTACACATTTGCTGAAATGGGTTTCAGAGCTATAATGTAGAGCACTGACAGAAAGAGCCAATTAATGGTGTGAGAGAAAATAGACAAATTTGTTCTTATTTTAGAAGGTAGCTTCCTATTTTTCATAATGTCAGCCATTCAAGGTATTTAGCATTTATTTGATTTGTCAACAGCTAACAAAATACAGGTATAAGAATAAACATTTTGAATACATGAGATAGATAATTATAAGAAAAATAAAAAAGAAACAATAGGACAGAACAATTTCCAGACAAGAAATTAAAATCATGAATATTAACACTACATTTATTGTAATGTTAATTTAATAGGCTCTTGCAAGTCTGAAAGCCCATATCCCTTTTCTTGCCTTTAATTTCCAGAAAATTAGAGAGGGTCCATTCAGAGACACCTTATTTCTATGATCTGAGATATCTTTTGTCTGACTGTTTACCTGGTTGTGGATCTTCCTCCTTTCTCCCAAGGTTATTCTCACAGCCCGTTACACATATTGGTCAGCATAAAGTAGCTGAACACCATGGTTCATTGCCTATGCAGTAGAAAGATACCGCTCTTCAGTGTATTGTCTCATATACCCCTGTAATTTCTTGCCATCTCTACTACTCCTTCACTGACATTCCTCTTGCTAGTTACTAGTTCCTAGCTTTGAAGAATTCATAGCATGCTAGACTATCTTAACTAGCACCAACTTTTGAGATGGATAAATCCATCCTGAAGGGGGAGCAGGGAAAGGAGAACAAGTCCTATCCTTGGAACAATCTTCTCTCCTCACTATACTTTATGGCTGGACCTGATTGTGCCATCTTTATGATAAAACTGGATAGACTGGATAAGAACTGGCTTTTTCCTTGAATGGTTGATTCAGTGTAAGCAGATTTTCCAAGTGGTGGGATGCACCACATCTTAACTTCTGGGCATCATTTATTTTTTTTGTTTGTTTGTTTGTTTACTTATGGGTGGTGTTTTTCTGTTGTGTTTTGTTTGCTGATTTTTCTACTACCCAGAAACATGTTGTTTGAATTGGATAGCCAAATAAATATATAACTAAGGAATGGCTGATATTCCCATCCATAGAACAGCAGATATCAATGCTGTAGAACAGAGATGTGGACTGGAACATTATCCCTGAAAGATTTTCTGGAGTAAACAATTCCATGAAAAATTTTCCATATGAGGTACCACGGATGATTTGACACTTGTGTAATATTTGGTTTTCAGATGATCGGAAAATATTGAGAAACTCAAAGTACATTGCTGTTGCACACTATTTTTATTGCCTATATCAATCATTGTTTTCTACATTCTAATATATTTTTTCTCTGCATGTCAAAGTTTCAGTTTGCTTATAGGCATTATAAGCCAAATCAAATACATAAAAATAGACTAAGATGTTTACATCAAGCAAAATAGCCCCAATAATTGAGCATACAGGTAGTCATCATTCAACAACCAATCTTTTAGTGACAGTTCAAAGTTAGGACTACAACCCATCCTTGAAGTTCTGGCTGTTGCATCCAGAACATCCACATAATCACATAATCACAATCCAGGCACTTGATGACTGGCTCACAATTAAAACATTGCAGTGACCCAGTGAAATGATTGCCATTTGCGACCTTCAATTACTTGCTTTCAACAAAGTCAGTGGAGAAGCTGGCAGGAGATTGCAAATGGTGACTACATGGCATCATGCTTATTAAGCATTGTTTAATGACATCATGGGATACACTTAACAATGGCAACCAAAAGTATCAGAAGTGTCATTGCTAAATAGTGCTGTCATGTGATGTTGTGCTTTATGACTTCATAACTTATTTGATGGAAATTCTGGTTCCAATAACCATCTGAGCACTACCCATAATATCAATATTAATATAACTGATTTGAATCATAGTAATTTTCATATGGATTTCCCCCCCAAACAGTCACATCTCCACAACTCAATCTCAGTTCAGTAATATGAGCAGGAACCACCTGTGTCTTTCACATCATTAGCAGCAGAAGTATGAAGTAAATGCATGCTTTCTTGACTATGTTATGTTCGGTAGAATAGGAGCTATTTTAGATAGAATAGGAGCTGCAATCATTTTGTAGTCAGTAACTGAAGATTGTGTGAGACAGGAGAACAAAATCTAGCACCTAGGTCTCATCTCTCACTCTCTTTTTTAATTTTTTTATTGGTTTTTAAAACAAACATAAACAAACAAAACATAAAAACATCAAGCCATCTTCCATATATATACATACAGGGTGCCGGTTGGTTTACAAATTGTTTTGTGCTTCCATTTCATAGTCTTCAATTACAATTATATTGTATATACTCTTGTATTTTCAATCACATATTAAATACATTAATATCATTATTAATCAATCATTTGACTATACTTTTATTCATTCATGTTTTATGAAATAATCATATTTTACTTAATTTGTTTTATGACAGTTCAAAATGTCACTCCAAATCTATCCTAAAATCATTTTGTAGATATAATAAGAAAAAAATACATCTTTATATATTTATTATTTTCTAAGAATCTACATATTTCATTACTATATTTTATTGTCTAACCATTGATAGAATAGATCCCAAATTTTATAAAATTGTTTATCATCTTGTTCTCTAATTTCAAATGTCAATCTATTCATTTCAGCACATTCCAATATTTTTTTAATGATTTCCTCCTGTGATGGTGTTTTCTCATTTTTCCAGTTTTTAGCAAATACAATCCTAGCTGCTGTTAATGCATTTACAATCAGGTATTTCAAGTCTTTACTATATATTTCAGGTAAAATTCCCAATAAAAATATCTCTGGTTTCAAATCTATATGCTTTTTTGTCATTTTTTCCAACAACGTGTGGATTTTAGTCCAATATTTTTTAGCATCCGCACATGTCCACCACATATGGCAATATGAGCCAGGTGTCTGATGACATTTCCAACATTTTTTGGATTTATTCTTGAACATTCTTGCTATTCTTGTCAGGGGGAAATGCCACCTGTAAAACATCTTATACACATTTTCTTTATATGCTGTTGACATTGTCATTTTGTAATTTTGAGACCACAGTTTTTGCCATTTCTCTAGATCAATCCCATATCCAAAATTCTTCCCCCAAACAATCATAGCTTCTTCAACTTGTTCTTCTTCTAGTTTAATTTCTAATAAATATCCATACAATTTTTTAATCACCTTTTCATCAGTACCTGTCAAAATCTTATCTAAGTCAGTCAGTTTATCATAGAAACCTTCTGTTTTAGAATCTTTATCATACTTTGAATGTATTTGTGCATATGAAAACCAATACATCTTTATACCTTGTTCCTCTAGTTTTTATATAGATTTAAGTTCACCCTTTTCATACAATATTTCACCACATCTAACTGTTTGTTCCTTTTTGTATATTATAGGATAAGAAAAAGCTTCAATAGTCAATAGCCAGACTGGAATATTCAAATAACATTGTCTTTTAATCTTCTCCCAGTTTAACCACAGAGACTCCCACATATAATGTCTTCTAAAGTACCCCTCTGTTTTATTTCCTTTATACCATAAAAAAAAGCATGCCACCCCAACAACAGATCATTTCCTTCTAATGTCAACAATCTAGTTTTCTTAATGTTATCCATTCCTGAACCCACATCAAACTTGTAGCTTGGTAATACAACTCCCAATTAGGCAAACCAAGCCCTCCTCTTATTCTAGCATCTTGCAAAAGTTTTAACTTTATTCTCGCTTTCTTACCTTGCTATATATATTTCAACACAATTTTATTTAAATCTTCAAAGTAATCTTTCCCAAGCCTAATTGGAATTGTTTGAAACAAATATAAAATTCTGGGTAATAGATTCATCTTGATTGTTGATATTCTCCCTATTAATGACAGTTGTAGATTTTCCCATTTTGCCAAATCTAGTGCTATCTGCTGTTTAAGTTTGATATAATTATTCTCTTTTAGTGTACTGCATCTTGCTGTCAAGTATATGCCCAAGTACTTGATCTTATTTGTGACCTGAATTTTCAATAGGTCTGCCAATTCTTCCTTTTGTCTTGATAGCATATTCTTTGTCAAGATCTTTGTCTTATCTTTATTTATTTTCAAACCAGCCATCTTTCCATATGTCTCTATTTTTTCTATCAATTTTGATGCTGTTTCTAGTGGGCCTTCTAAGATAAAAACCAGATCATCTGCAAATGCTTGCAACTTAAATTTTTCCTTTTTAATTTTCATCCCTTTTATATTCTTTTCATCTCTAATATTTCTATTTAGCACTTCCAAAGTTAACACAAACAACAAAGGTGATAGTGGGCACCCTTGTTTTGTTCCTTTTCTTATATTGATAGAGTCTGTCAGTTCTCCCTCTATCATTACCTTTGCCATCTGCTTATGATATATAGCTTCTATTGCTTGAATAAATTTTCTCACAAAGCCCATCTGTTCCAGCAATAATAACATGAATCGCCAATTCACATTATCAAATGCCTTCTGTGCATCTAGAAATATCAAAGCCATTTGTTTTTCAGGATATGCCTCGTAGTATTCCAAAGTGTCCAAGATTACTTTCATATTGTCTTTAATTTCTCTCTTTGGCAGAAATCCATTTTGATCAGGATGGATAAAATTATTTAAATATTTTTAAGTCTTTCTGCCAATATTGAAGAAAAGATTTTATAATCTGCATTTAGTAGGGAGATAGATCTATAGTTCTTGATTTGTAATGGATCGGTCTCCTCTTTTGGAAAAAATGTCATATAAGCTTCTGACCATGATTTAGGTATCCTCTTCTTTAACATAACTTCATTCATAACTTCTAGCAATGGAAAATTCAATGATTCTTGTAATGTTTTGTAAAATTCTGGGCCGGGTGCCTTTCCATTATTTTGTTTCTTAAGTGCTTCAGTTAACTCCATCATCGTTATATTGCTTTCTAACATTGTTTCAATCTCTTTAGGTATCTGGGGTAGATTAGCATTCGGTAAACACTGTTTAATTCTTTCCTCATCAATATTCTCTTGTGTGTATAGTTTCCCATAATAGTCTCATATGATTTCCTTCTTCTCTTTACTATCATAGCAAACTTGGCCTTGGTCGTCTATTAATTGCAATATTTTCCTTGATTCTTTCTCCTTTCTCAATATTGTATGCTAACCATCTACCTGGTTTGTTTGCATCTTCAAAATAGTTCTGTTTAGCACCTCTAATTTTCTGTGCTAGTTCTTCTTTTTCCATTAGACCCATTTTATGATTGGTTATATCCATTTTTAACAATGTCCTTTTTCTGTGGCATTTTCTGTAGCTCTTTTTCAAGTCCTTTATACTCATCCTCTAATGCCTAGTCTTTTCATGGTATTTCATGGTATTTTCATGGTATTTCCTTGTATAGTCTATTATCAAGCCTCTGGCATATGCCTTCATTGTATCCCATATGTTCTGGATTGATATATCTTCTTTTTTGTTTTCTCTAAAGAAAAAAGCCAGTTCTTTCTCCATCCACCTTGTGAAGTCTTTTTCCTTTAAAATAGTATTATTTAATGTCCATCTAGATCTTCTTTTTTGTTCTTTCCATTTAATTGTCATTGGATTGTGATCTGCCCAAGTGCTTGTTTCAATATTTATTTCTTGAATATTAGTTAACAATTCTGTTGACATCCATATAATATCTATTCTGGACCATGATAAATGTCTATTTGAGTAGAAGGTGTATTGTTTGGTTTTATCATTTCTTTCTCTCCATGAATCTTTTAAGTTTATTCCATCTACCATTTAAAAAAAAAAGATTTAGGGAGGGTCTTTCTGTTTTGCTTTATTGTTTTCTGTGCTGTACAGTCTAGTTTATTGTCTACAATTCTCTCATCATAACTATATTATCATAGTCCAGTTCAATTATTTTGATATGTAATTTTTTATAAAATTCTTCTTGTTTGTCATTCGGGGCATAGATTGCAATCAGGAGTGTTTTTGTATTATTGTCCATTATTTCCACCATTAGTATTCTTCTGTCATCATCAGTATAAATCAATTTATCTGGGATAATATATTTAATGTATAAAACCACTCCTCTTTTCTTGCATTGTGTCAAGGAAGTAAATATTTTCCCTAATTTTGGCTGTATCAACAATTGTTCATATTGCTTTTTAATATGTGCTTCTTGTAGGCAGATTATATCAAGTTTTGATTTCTCTAATTTATGGAAGGTTTTCCTTCTTTTAACAGCTGAGTTAAATCCATTTATATTAATTGTAATCAATTTTTTCTCTTCCATGGTTATATTTTGGAGTTAGGTTTAACAGCTCTTGTAGATCTTGGTTCATGTTGTTCTTTGGCTTCCTCCTTTCCGCCTACTGCACCTTCTTCTTTTTCAGTCATCATTTGGCAGTTCTCTTGGAATTCAATTAGTGAAATTTCTTTTTTTGCCTCTTCCTCTTTTCCTCTAAAAAAATTCTGTGTTAAATGATTCAGCTTTCTCAATTGAGTCAATTTTATATCTCTGTTCTTGCCACATGAACATTAAACCTTCTGGAATCAGCCATCTATAATTCACCTCTTTTTTAAGTAGCATTTTGTTCAGGAATCGGTTTTCTCTTCTCATCTCTCTCGTTCCTCTGGGTATTTGTTTCAAGACTACAATCTCCTTGTCTTTGTATTTCAATGTTTTCTCTCTTGCCACTTGCAATATTTGCGTTTTAATGGCTTTCCTTGTAAATCTGATGTGAACTTCTCTTGGTAAGCTATTTCCCATTGCATATCTTGTGAAGACTCGATAGACCTCATCTATTCCGTTTTCTCTTCAGTTATTTCCAAAGCTTCAGACAATATTTCTATCATTATCTCAGCTATGTTTTGTCCCTTTTCTTCCTCTATGTTTTGTAATCTAAGATAAAATTCTGATCCATCCATCTCCTATCTCAGCATACCACTTTTATCTTGTTCAACCACAATTAATCTGTTATCAATATCTCCAATCTTCTTGTCTCTTTGTTTATCTTCTTCAATTTTTTGGAGTCTCTCATCATACTTCATCATTTGTTGGATGTTTTCTACTTTTTCATTGGTTTCCCCTGTTCTTTGTAAGATGTTCTCTGTTCTCTTTTCAATATTCTCTGTTCTTGTTTGAATATTTTGAATTCCTTGCATAATCGTCTGCAGGGTCACTTTTTCTTGTTCTTTTTCTTGCCGTTACGTTGTCTGTATTGAACATTGTCCTCCAGATGGTGGAGAGGAAGAAGTAGAAGTTGAAGAACCAGGGGCTGTTAATTTCCTACTCATTTTGAGCAATTCAAAATCTTCAGGTTCTTCTAGACCTTAATCCAATTGCGAAATAACCAACTGCAATTCCAAATAAAAATAGTAGGAAAAAAGAAGCCAAATAGTAATAATAATAAAAAAAAGAAAAAAATATTCAAGTTCTTGTATACCTTAATCCAATTGATTGGTTAGATAGCAATAAAAATTCAAAAATGAAGGAAAAGCCCATAAACACACACAAAAAAGAAAAAGTTGTAAAATCCTAAAAAAGGCAGAAAAATGAAAAATAAAAAACTAAAAAAGAGAAAGAGAAAATTCTTCAGGTTCTTCAACAGCTTAATCCAATTAACAGGTCTCAAATATAAAAGGATGCATAAGAAAAAAAGAAGAAGGCCAAAAAAATAAACAAAAGAAAAAAGAAAAAAAGCCAATATGGAAGGTAGATGGAAAGACAAAAATACCAGGGAGGGGGAGGGAAAAAAAGAAAAAAAAAGACTACTCCCTTAAAAAGAAAAGGAAGAAAATAATTAAAAGCTAAAGCTTTTCCTTTAAAATAACGAGCTAGCGTAGAAATTTAACTTTCAAAGACAAGAAAAACAAAAACAAAGACAAGTTCCAAAGGGCCAAAAATCCAAATAGCTATTACAAAAAGTAAACTGAGGGGTAGTGCAGCTTAGAAAAAATAAAAAGAGCACACTGCACTTTGTTCAATTATCCAAGGCTCTTGTTATAACTTTCTTCTGAAGAGACTTATCACATTTTCTTTTCCTATAAGCTTCAACACCAGACTCCAACTCTTCCCTCTATCTTATCAAATAGCAATGTCCTTGGAAAGAAGTCTCAGTTCTCTCAGCTTTGTCTGGTCAAAAGAGAAATAGAATATTTCCAAGCCTCTAGTTGGCAGTGTTACAAAGTTTCTTTTGCTTTCACTTTCCCCCTCCTTTTCCAAGCAAAATATAACAAGAATTAAGTAAAAAAAGAAAAAGATATTTAAAAAAATAACTAAAAGGGAGTCTCTAGCCTAGAATATTATAAAATCAAAAAGGAGAAAAAGAAAAGATAAAATAAGAGGAAAAAACCAGTCCAGTTTCAAAATATAAGATCGTGTGCAGAAAATCCAGCAATGAGAAAAAATAAAAATATTACTTTGACATTCCTGTTTAAAATCACCACTTAGTCACTTCTGTCAAAACTTTTACATATTCTTTCTTTTCCTTAGGGTGTCCTTTCAAATCTTAGAATAAAGAAAAAAATTCTCACCAAATCAGCACACTCTCTCTTTCCGTTCTCTTTCGTTTCGGAGCTGCCCCAACTTCAGCAGCTTTAATGCTGCTGGCAAAAAGAGCTTCTCCTGGATCTACCAGGGACTTTATGGTATCCCTGGGATTGACAGGATGTGCTCTTTAATTTCACCATCTCTTCGGAAAGGTTTAGATCCACTTGGACCGTCCAGGAGCAAAGATATCGTCAGCGATCTCAGACCTCCAAGATCGCATGCCGTATCATCGTGACGTCAGTTCTGCCCCCCCCCTCTCTCTTTTTAAAAAATTAATTGATTTATTAATTTTTTTCTGCCATTGATCTCCCCTCTGGGCTTCCTCCAGATATCCCTTGGAGACTATTGTATTTGTTTGGCCTTAAGACATTTGTATTTCTTCACAGAAATATATTTATCAACTAGGCACTTCCATAGTTTGCTTAGAGTCATCCACATTTTCAGGATTCAGCATGTTCAGGCTGGCTTGCTTATCTGTTCTGCATCCTGCAGTGCCATTAGTTTCAGAGATGTCATCTGCAGATGTAAAGTTGGGCTCCTGTTAAGATAATTGAATCTTGAAGAAATACAGTATGGATAAACAAAGTCTTGTAGACTAGATCTCAGCTTCAGGAACCCATTGTATTCTTTCTTGCTCTCTTTTCCTTGAAAAGAAATTAAAGATAAAAATGAGAACAGGGAGAAAAATAGTCTTTATTTTGCTGCTCTGAATGGGCCACAAACCAATTTGGGTTTTTGGAGGTGATTTTGGAAGTGGTTCAAAGATGATTTTGGAAGTGGTTTAAAGGTGGAAATGGGAACATTTTGTCTCCTAAAAGCCTTGTGTTCCCATTTCTTTTCTTAATCTTGAAAACAAGAAAAACAAGAAATAACCACATTTCTGTGATTTATCTTCCAAATTATGATATTACAACCTCCAGATTCAGAAGCTGTATGTAGCCTGCAAGGCACAAATTGACAGTCCTTCATTTGTTTTAGCTTTCAGTAAACTTTAAGGGTAAGAAAAGGTTTTTCACTTTAATTGCTCATGTTCACAATAAATAATTAGAACTCTGTTGTTCTTAATCTACCCATCTCGGATTATGAATCAGATATATCATGACTATGGAATACTGCATAACTTTGTTTATATTCTGTAAAGGTAAAGGTTTTTTTGTCCAGTCGTGTCTGACTCCATTTCTTAGCAGAGGGAGCCAGCATTGTCCAAAGACATTTTTGTGGTCATGTGGCCAGCATGACTATATGCTGTTATCATTCCAACAAGGTGGTACCTATTTATCTACTCATATTTGCATTCTTTTGAATGGCTAGGTGGGCAGAAGCTGGGACAAGTTTGGACGGGTTTGAATTTGGCATTGGGCGCGGCATCCATCATCCCAAGTGCCTCCGCTTCAAAACCCACAAGTCCTGACCCAATATGGGTCAGTGGATAAGGAGCTTCGGGGCAAAATGAACAGGCGGAGCATCAACCAATTCCTTATTCTCAGCGCTGCCCTACTTCACAAGGTTGCTGTTGTGGGCATCCAATGGCGCATGGGACTCGTACTGGGACTGTCAGCTTTCCAGTCAACTAGCCCAGTATCTTAACTGCTGAGCCATTGTGCCCCTGTGCATTCTGTACTTTGGCCTATTTCTAGCAATATGTTTTATCAATAGATATTGGTGGAAATGGAGGCATATCAGCAATGTGGCAATGTATGTGCCACAAGAAGTTTTTCAGCTAGTGAATCTGCTCTAATCTTGCCTTCTATTTAATAGAAGGTTCTTGCAATTGTGCTTTGTTTATAAAACATAATGCTACCAAATTAATTGCACTGAAAGGAATATGACATAAATAATGCAATTTATACTTTTATTAGTAAAATAGCATTGTAAAAAAAATCTCTAAGGCCTTTGAGAATGTTTTTAAAATAGGATAATTAGTTATTTAATTGTCTTTTGGAGAATTTATCTTTAATACAATGCAATTTACTGTATATAGTGATAAGTCTTAAAGCTTAATTATGATAATTCAATGTATCTTTATTTTGCAGCATACATGCTTCTTTTCTAACATATTACCAGTCAGTAAAATTACTCTCTTCTATAAAAATGGCACAGAAAGTAAGACATGTTTGATTCATGATTTATACATAAAGATGTCTTATTTTGATTAGAAACACTAAGCTCAATTTTTAGTTTGCATGATGAATATTCAATCCTTTTCTCTTGCTGCTGTTGTGTTTGTTTTTCTATTGTTAATTGTTGGTTATCTGGAGATGTTTTTAACCATCATTTAAAAAAAACATATGATAAGTGTTTAGTTTACAAAAATGTTAGGAGCCAAATGTAGGTGTCCTTAATGAAATCAACAACCTCCCTAAATTGAATTGAACAACTTTGTCAGTCTTCCCTTTTAAAGTTGTACATAATTTTTCGCTATTTTTCAACTCATTGCCAGACTTGGTGAGGAATAGGGTAATGTTACAGGATTTTCCGCCTCCAAAATTTTCAATTGAACTCCATTTCTGGCATGGAGATTGGGAACTCAGGATATTGGTGAGCATAAAATGTTTCCTAGAGTAATAAAGGAGCAGAATTGGATTTAGGAATGAAGAGAACCAACCTCAAATAAGAGGAAGACTTGAAATCCATCACTGCTCTCACAATCTTTTGAAAAGGTGTCAAAGTGTTATGTGCATGTTTGTGTTGTATGTAGTAATATTCAGAATTGCTTAGGTTATACTTAATTGTCATCCATTTTCTCTTTTAGAGCTACCTCTAAAAGAGAAAATGGATGACAATTAAGTATAACCTAAGCAACTATTCTACCAGCAGCCTCATTTAATTATCTTTCAAATTAACAATGATTTTTTTTAAAAAAAATACAGCTTTGTAACCAAATCTCATATTTACAATCCTCACAGCATAACACAATCACAGGATCACCATTTATGTGCTTTGCACATAACCAACAAGCAGAGTCAATGCGCTTGTAACAAGCAGAAATAATGAAACACATGGAAGTAAGAGTGTAAGTTGCAGTGACCTGTTGCTTTGCTTAATGATGAAAATGGAGGTGTGGTTATAAGATATGGTCATGGGAGTCTCTGCATAGCAACCACAGTGCTAAGTGATGAGGTTGCTGGTCCCAATCATGATCACTAAGCAAGTTCTTTCTGTAATGTATTTCTGTACTTCAGAAACGAAGTGTTATAATGGCACTTTCTCTTAGAAATGAATGGTTTAATTCCTTTTTTTTTTTTACTTCAGCATCCCCACACCCCTTGTAACTTTATCGTTTTCATTGTTTTGTTTACTTCCTTCCCTTCCCTTCCCTTCCCTTTCCTCCCCTCCCCTCCCCTTCCCTTCCCTTCCCTCCCCTCCCCTCCTTCCCTTCTGAAATATATATTTTTTTTAATCTTTTAGGGTACTTAGAAATCTTTTTCCCTTCTAAAATATATTGCATTAGTTCTCCCTTGTTCACTCCATAAATAGCTAACCCTTCAATATGGCTAAAGGATGATTCATAAGCTGCAGACCTAAGGCTTTTCTGCATTGACTCAGCCTACCATGACAAAAACGGGTTTCTCCCTACTTTTTATCACTGTGTGGTATAGTAAACTTCTATTACATTCAGTCCAGTAATTACATGGAAAAGGAGATTTAATTCTCCCATTCCTTAAAAGAGTTCTAATAGTGCTGCCAAATAAGAATATCAGTTCTGTAAGAAAAGGAAAAGCAATATTTGTGTATTTTATTAGTTATCCTGCTCTCTGGAATTAATGCATTAAATAATTAATGATGTCTCCCCTAGCAGTTCCAGATACTGTCTGAGGAAGTTTCTATATTCAACAATGAGCTGTTACTCTTGATGCTGTGAAATTTGTCTGTGCTAATTACATGTGAATTGATTTCTTCAAGCTGCACTAGGTATGCAATTGTCCTATTTAGAATATTCAGCATTATCATGATTTTTTTTTAAAAAAAGCAAAAATAAAGAACTTAGTGCAAAAAAGAGGAATTCCTTTCCTTTCTTGTTTTCATCAAATATCAGCTCCTAACTTCCAGAAGCATTCATTTCTTCTTATAGCTTTCAACTCTTTAACTCAACAATTCATTCAGGTCTACAAACTAGACATGGCATGAATAGAAGTGAACATTTCTTGCATTATTCTCCAGAAAAATTTACAGCGTATAAGTATTCATGAATCCAATCTGGGTCAAAAATCAGGACCAGAAGTTTAGTCTTCCAAGTTTTCAGACTCATGCTGGAGCCTAGCCTCAGGGAATTTCTCTCTAGCAGAATTTTACATGAACTTTCTCCTACAAGGGAGGTGGGAGTAACTCTGTCTAACATCATGTACTTGTTTCAAATTTCAAATCTTTTTCCAAGTTAATACAAAATCAGCCAGCCAATTCTCTTTAGAGTTTTCTTTTTGATCTATAACTCAGTTTCCTGTAATCTGGACATAAAATTGTTTTAAACTCTCCTTATCAAGCATTGTTTGAGAAGTTTGCCTTGGTTTGCTTTGTCCATTCCTTCATTAAATCAATCCAAATTCCAAATGATAGTTCTCCTGTTGAAGTTTTTTGATTTGGAATTTATTTTTTAAACCAAACAAACAAACAAATGAAGCTCTCTGATATCAATGTAAAGAGATTCTCTCATTCTGATAAAACTCCAAAATTTAAATGTTCTCAAAGTTACTGTAAAATATGAATTGCACAGTTTTGAAGAAATTCTTGATATATTTTATCAAAGCATTTCTATATCAAGTTTATAATAAATGTCCCATAATTTCCCTTTTATAGATCCATCTCTGTGTTTCTCTCTTGAAACTCTCATTAATTCTCATGAGAACAAAAAGAGTGACAGTTGTAGCCTATTCCAAGGTCTATATTAGTATATTAACATTCGTTCCATCACAGACACCCAGAGTTATGCATTTGGATGATTTTTGCCATTATTTTCCTATCAATCAAAATAAGATTCTCACAATCTCAAACATCTCATGGTTTTGTAGTTTTTGTGGCCCAGTGCATAATAAATGTGTAATAAACTCTTGTATGATTACATATATGACATGCAAATCCTTATATGAATCCACCACTTGAAGCATTTTTTCCTTCTTCCCGAATATCTTAAGCTAATTTATGAGAACTGGCTCCTCCAAGCTATGATGGGAATGTACTGGTTGTTTATTTTGCTTTTTCATGAAAAGCCAATGAAATAAGTCAAGATGATCATTTTATACTAAAATGCCTCTTTTTAACTGTCAAACTGTTTATAGGTTTCTACCAATCTTATTGCAAGAAAAACAAAATGCTTGATCAAAACAAGGTAAGTATTAATATCTTTTGTAATACATAGCTTGTCCTTCTCAGTTTTTCTTTAAATAACACATCACAGTATGTTGAGTTCAAACTTGATTAAAATCCAGTAATCACCCCAATCACTACACAAATTTCATTTACTTTGTTTCTGTTGTGAAGAAGGTAATTATAAACCACCCCATTCATATAAATAGCAATTGATTGAGCTAACTATTTTGAAGCAGAAGAATGAATTGCATATGACTTAAAATGTGTAGCCTGTGAACTTTTCACAATATAGTGTTTATAGATCTACTTTTGAGAGGGCCAAATATTTTGACGTGCTTCCAATTATGCTTCCTTATTGTAAAACATAGTAACAGTTCACAGAAGGTTCCAATGTACAACCGAAACATGGAAAAGCTAATATTCAGCTTAACCATTTTAAATATAATTGCATGAGATCTGTTGTGCTATGCTCATTAGAGCCAAGTATGTTCCAGAGAGATTCAGCAATGCTTTGGACTTTTTATATATATTGATGGCAGCAAGACTACTATAGGCACAAAAATGGAAGGACATTTTGATTCCCAATATAGACAAATGGCTACTGAAGTTGATGAAGCTGGCAACGTTCACTAAATGTTCTGATTAAAGAAAAGAATAGAAGTACTTTTATTGCTACATGGAGACTGCTTCTGGACTTTGTGTTTGAGGTGAAAAAAGATGAAACTTAGATTAGAATGATTTGCTGTTTTAGAAATGGCTAGTTTATATTATTATAGAAAACTAAAAAATTGAGGTTCAATGTTATTGCTTTATTCTACTGCAACAGAGAGAGTCACAAGTCAACACCTTTTTTTTCTTTTCTTCCTCCCTCTTCACTTTTCTTTCCCCTTTTCCTCCCCCCTCTGTCCTATTATTTGCTTTCATATTCTATAATCTAATAATTAAAAATGCTTTGGACCTTGTGTAAGGATGGCACATCTCCAATAGTTAAGGACTATTGACTAGAAGCCTACTTTAATATAATGGTTCTGCACAAGCTTGGAGGGGAGGAATGTTACTGCTTTAAAGAATCAATTCATTAGAGTGACATGAAACCCAGATAAAGTTGGGCTTCTTTAATAGCCCTAGATATGAATAGCAAAGAGATGCTATTTCATAGCTAGGGCTGGGGTAAAAAAGATGTTGTTGATAAAAACATCTTTGAATAGAAGCAGTTTAAGATTCAGCAGGACTGTCAGTTTCATCTGAGTTTAATAACATGTAGCCCTTTATCTGATTGGAAAACATGAAAGTAGTCACCAGAGATCTCTGGCAGCCATTCCTGTTTTCCTTACTAGCCCTCTGGGCAAAGAGAAAGAGAAGACAAAAAAACTTAGTATAGCTATATGTATCGGGGAGTATTTATTTCATTTGTTTATCTGATTTGGAGAGCAGAATTTCAGACTATCAAAAGTCCCATGTCTTAACGCCACTCCATCTCACCTCAACCTCAGGCCAGGAAACTTTTAAGAGCTGTGGCAGTCAAAACTGTTCAAAATATGAAGTCTTTCTTTCTTTCTTTCTTTCTTTCTTTCTTTCTTTCTTTCTTTCTTTCTTTCTTTCTTTCTTTCTTTCTTTCTTTCTTTCTTTCTTTCTTTCTTTCTTTTAAGTCTAGAGCATGGGTGCGAATAATGGAGACGAGCCGGTAGAAACAGTGAACTTCAAACTCTTTATTTACATATTATGACAGCTCAACTCGAGGGCTGCTATAGCCTTCCTTATATAGGCAACTTATTAACTATTCAACCAATAGAAAACTTGGAGTGCTAGCTCCATTAACCAATGGGATTGGCCTGTTAATGGCCAATCAGATGCTCCTGAACGGACCAATCCGATCCTGCAATTAACAGCCAATCAGAAGTGCAGGGCCAGAACCCTGCACTTGACTTCAAGCTCAAGATAACTTAATTGGTATTATTCATTCACAACACCCCTTTCCCCTGGCTTCTGCCCACGGGCATGGTTACATAGTCCTTAAAGTAGGACGGCTGTTTTATTAGTCTTTTCGATTTTTGCAAAGTGCCTAGCAGTTGGCTGCACTTCTGCTGAGGTAGATCGTTGTTTAATGGTAGGGGTGCCTCTGGTTCCAAGTTCGCGTTCTCGTTGCCACCAATATCACTGGCCACTCCCTGAGGTGAACTCACTCCAGTCCCTGGTTCCTGTTCCTGCATTTCAGTTCCATTATCAGTCTCTTCGAAAAGGTTTCCCTCTAATTGTAATTCGCTTTCCTCTGTATTTCCCCCCAGTTTGGTCATAAGGGAGTCGGAAGTGCGAGACGGTAGCCGTGATCGTAGTTGATCTATGTGGCGTTTCCAAAGTCTGTCATCAGGGCACTGAACGAGGTATGATCTTGGGCTGGTTACGCGGATTACGGTTGCCTCTACCCACAGCGGATCGCCCGATAAGTTTTTAGCGAATACTAAATCGCCTACCTGGAAGGTACGGCATCGGCCGCTGGATCCGAGTGGCTTTTCTGGTTCGTAGGCTGGGTGTAACCGATCAAGATGGGAGCCGAGCTTTCGTCCCATTAGCAGCTCGGCGGGAGTTTTGTTGGTGACACTGTGAGGTGTGGTGTGCTGCAGGAAAAGGATCCGGTTGATTTTCTCATCGATGTTGTCATAGTCTATCTTTTGGAGAGTCTTTTTGACGAATTGTACCATGCGCTCAGCCCTACCATTGGCAGCAGGGTGCGCAGGCGAAGTGAGCGCATGTCGAATACCGCAGTCAGCCAGGTACTGCTCAAAAGACAGCGCGGTAAATTGGGACCCATTGTCGGATACCAGAACGTCTGGTAATCCGTGGGTTGCAAAAAGTCTTTCCAGTCTTTTGATGACCGCATCAGTGGTTGTGTTGCTCATTCGGTGAATCTTGAGCCAATTCGAGTAGGTGTCGATGGTTAGCAAAAACATGTGGCCTTTGGTCGGCCCAGCAAAGTCCAGATGGATGCGGGACCAGGGTCCCTGTGGCAGCTCCCATTCGGTTGGGGTTGCCTTTGGTGGAGCGTTGCTTACTTCTTGGCATCTCTTGCAAGTTTTAACCCACGATTCGATTTGTCTGTCGATGCCTGGCCACCACGCGGAGCTTCTTGCGAGGCCCTTCATGCGCACTATGCCAGGGTGGCCATCGTGCAAGGTTGTTAGCAGTGTCTGTTGGAGTCGTTCTGGGATAATGACTCTATCACCCCAGTCTAGTTTAGCGAAGACTTTTCCGCCCCCCAGGGAATGGAGGAGGTGTTGTACCACCGGCACCGGATATCGGTTCTGTTGCAGGGCGTGGTTTAGGGTGGCTCGGTAGTCCCCACAAATTCTAATGGAGATGTCCAGCTTAATTGGTGTCACAATTGGCGTTTCCCATGGGGAGTGGTCAGTTGGCTTTAAAACTCCCTGGGCAATCAACTTATCAAGCTGCTCGTCGATTTTCGGCTTTAGAGCGAACGGAACTCGACGAGGCTTAAGGCGGATGGGAGCTATCTTTGGATTAAGGCTAAAGGATATCGGGGTCCCCTTGTACTCACCTAGCTTTTCCTTGAAGACATCCCTGAATTTGTGGGTGAGGTCTTCCTCCCAGTCACTGCTGCCGATTCGGTTAATGCCAGCCACTTCAATGCCGAGTGATGCGAACCATTGCAGGCCTAACAGATTAGGCCGGTCCTTATCGATTAGGGGTAAGTATGCTGTGCGGTTCTTGAATGCAACCCAGACTCGACTGGATCCTGCGACTGGAATTCGATTCCCCTGGTAGTCCTTTAGTACGAGCCATTGGAATTGAAGGTCTTGGCGCCAGATAGTGGGGATGAGTTGCTTGAGGGTCTTCCATGAGACCATTGAAAGAGATGGTCCCGAGTCAACTTCCATTTGGCAAGGCTGATTTTCAATGTTCACATTGACCCGAATTTTCTTAGCGTCTAGTGAAGAGGCATGCCCAATAGTGAGTGTTTGGTGGGCCTCTTCCCTTCTGGCTAGACGATTCACAGGTCGGTTTCTGTAGGAGTGGTTTACTGGTTCTTGCCTTACAGGGTGATTCTCTGTCAATTGGCAGAGATTGGTTCCTTTCGAGGTCTGGCTGGGTCCGAGGAGGCTTCAGCAGACCCGTCCGATGTGGCCTCGTTTACTGCACTCGTGGCAGAGTCCGTCGCGGAATTTGCAGTCGGAGAAGTAATGGTTGGCCCCACAGCCAGCGCATGATGGCTGGGACTTCGGGTATTGTTCCTGATCGGACCGCAGGCGATGGACCTCTTCTTCGTCGCTGTCTGATAACAAAGAGAGGTCCTCATGGTGGGCCGTCTGTAGCTGCCCTTCTGCGTTAGGTGAAACTTCGCCAGCTGGAGGGTGTGCTGGAGCGCGATTTCGGCGTAGTTGGGCAGCCGACTTCTTTGTCGCCTCCACTGCTGTAGCTTCAGCTATGGCGTCTTTAAGGGTGATGTCACCCTTTGCCATTATTTTGCTCTGTACATTTAGAGCATCAAGCCCGAGGACTACTCAGTCTCTCAAGGCCTCTTCTAGGTTGGTGAAATTGCAAAGGCCTCCCAAATTCCGGAGGTCTGCAATGAAATCAGCGACGCTTTCTCCTTTCCACTGGTTTCTTTGATAGAACTTGTGTCGTCTTACAAGCATTGGTTGGTGCATAGTGGGCCCTTAGTAGCGGTTCGAGGATGTCCCAGTCCATGGCTTTCGCTTCCACTGGTTTCGCTAATGCCTTAGCCATTTTGAATACCGCCGGGTCGCAGTGTGTTAGGAATACCGCCATTTTCTTCCCGGGTGTGGCATCCTTCAGATTATTTGTTTCGAAAAACATTTGAAAATGATCCATGTAGGACTCCCAGTCCTCTTGAGCTGGATCGAACAGAGCAGGTGGTACTATGCTGCCGGACATGGTTCCGCCGTTGTGCACTTCAGCCATGTGCTTAGTTGTCTCTGATGTCATCCAATCCCATCCTCGTCGCCAGTGTTCAGTCTGGAGCATGGGTGCGAATAATGGAGACGAGCCGGTAGAAACAGTGAACTTCAAACTCTTTATTTACATATTGTGACAGCTTCAACTCGAGGGCTGCTATAGCCTTCCTTATATAGGCAAATTATTAACTATTCAACCAATAGCAAACCTGGAGCACTAGCTCCGTTAACCAATGGGAATGGCCTGTTAATGGCCAATCAGATGCTCCTGAACGGACCAATCCGATCCTGCCATTAACAGCCAATCAGAAGTGCAGGGCCAGAACCCTGCACTTGACTTCAAGCTCAAGATAACTTTATTGGTATTATTCATTCACAACACTTTCTTTCCTTCCTTCCTTCCTTTCTTCCTTCCTTCCTTCCTTCCTTCCTTCCTTCCTTCCTTCCTTCCTTCCTTCCTTCCTTTCTTTCTTTCTTTCTTTCTTTCTTTCTTTCTTTCTTTCTTTCTTTCTTTCTTTCTTTTTTGTTACCTATAAAAAGGCTTCCATGATCATAGCAAGACAGAGTTCTTTAAAAAGTATGGTACTGTCATAGTGACTTGGACCTTTACATACATTATTTTTTGGTGGTTTTGAAATGATGGTATGAAATACTTTAAGTAAGACTAAAGAAACAACATCACCGTCTGCTATTTTACAAGAAAACTCAATTTCAACACAAAAAGCATCTGATGGGATTTCAGAAACACTCTGACAAAAGGCTAGGGAAAAAAAGAATACTTTCACATGAAGATAATACTTTCAGAAAAATGATGACATACATCAGCCTAATATTAATTAGGGGTTAAATAGGGGTTAAACAGCAACAGGATCTGCAAGAGCTGGTTGCTTTCATTAGAATGATCAAACCACTGTTACAGCATTCTGACATAATCTGATCAATATTGACCTTTAGCACAATAATTAATAGGCAGTATGAAGTATTTTAGTATAATAGTCATAAAATTCTAAAGTTTGGCAGCTGACATGCAGTACATGTAAATATTTGATGTCAGTAGACATGGAGCAATCAACATTAAATGGTATAATGACATTGGAGTTTAAAACATATTTTTATTAATTTAATACCATCATTTATTCCACCAATATAAATTAATACTTGACATTTACTGATTGAGCTTGACATTTCAAATGCCAAATTTCCAATTTACATTTTGCCTCAAAAATTTAACTTTCAAATTTGGAAACATTCATAACATTTTGAGCTTTTGAAGAAAACCCAGGCAAAGTACATCACTGTATTTGGAATATTAGTTCAACCAGCATCTATATCAAACAACTATTATATAGAACCTAGAAATCTACTACCATAATATTAAATATGTGACACACTTCATAAGACAATGTCCTGGGAATTTAAACTAACAGGTAAGCAATTTCTTTAAAAAGGAAACAAATGTGCCAAGACAAAAATGATAAATAATAGATTAAGCACTGTTTTTTTTTAAAAAAAAGTTATTTTATTTAGTTATTATTTAAGCTATTCTTTAAGTTCTTGTCATTATATTAAATATTCTGAATACTATTTGTACATCTTTTATCTCTTTATTCATGTACTTATAATATGATCTAACAAACTATTCTTTACAGTAACAGATGGAGATATGCTGTGCACTGAACTTCACCATTCCCTAGAGATAAAAGCATCATTTAGAATATACTAATTAATGAGGTTTTTGTTGTATTATGGTTTTCTCTACCCTTCCCCTCAATTTAAGAGAAAAAAAGTCAAAAAAGTATTGTCAACTAAAACAATATTAAACAGCAACTACGTATTCTGAGGACCAGTGCCAGTTCATGACTATATGGTGTTTGTGGTCACATTGACAGATAGTGCCATCACCAATGTCCAAAGATTTGCATTTCTCAAAAAATTTGGAAGGTGACTGGCATTGAAACATCCTAAGTGTTTGTGCCAGAGGTGGTATCCAGCAGTTCTGGAGAACTGGTAGCGGAAATTTTGAGTAGTTTGGAGAATTGGCAAATATCACCTCTGACTGGCGCCACCCCATCTATTCTCTGCCTCCCAAGTCCCAATTGATTGGCTGGGTCTTCTTTTGTTGCCCTGCACAGGAGAACAGAGCTAGAAAGCAGGTTAGTGGGGTGGGGAGGGAATGGAGATTTTACAGTATCCTTCCCATGCCATGCCCACCAAGCCATGCCCACCAAGCCATGCCCACCAAGCCATGCCCACCAAGCCATGCCCACAGCTCCGGTTGTAAATGTTTTTGAATCCCACCACTGATTTGTACTCTAGGCTAGCACCTATTTGGCCTTAACCTAAATCTGATTAATTATCTCAACTGAGAAGAATGAGGAAATGAACATACAGATTACAGTTGTTTTAAACTACATCTGTCAGATTTTCTAATGCAAACTTGCAGAACAAAATATCAAAATTTATATTCTTTTGTACCTCTGATCTGGGTCAGACTTCTCACTGCTGTTTTTGTAAGAAGTTCAAAGAAAAAGATATGCATTTATATTGATGCTATGCTGAAAAGGACCTTGAAACTTTATACAGTTTGTCTTTCTTCTCAATAGAAGCTTGTTTATCTACCTTATTCTCAAAAGCTTGAGAATTTCTTTCAAATTTGTCTTCATTTTATGAAAAAAAATTAGTTTGCTCTTGGAATTGAGGGAAGGCACTTCTGATGTTGATGTATCATCTTTTGCCATTCTTTCTAAATGTGCAATCTTTAGCAAAGAGCTAACAAGTTGAGTATTATTAAAAAGCTTTGAATGACTATGTCGACAGAAGATTTAATTGCTTACAGAACATAATGAAAAGTTAGTAAAATAGTGTTTTTGTAACAATATTTGTCAACTTCTTCTCTTTATTTTTTGGTAGATGGTGAAATGCTCCATTGAAATTATACATACTATGATGGATTTTACTGCATCCTGTGTTCTTCATGTATTGTAAGTCTGAGCTAAAAGAATCAGAACCATTTACAGAAGCAAAAGATTTAAATAGCATACCTTCCAGAGAACTCACTTAAAATAGAAATGACATTCATACATCCCTTTCTTTCCCCATCCCCAGCCTACTCAAATGATCACGATGGGGAGAAAATTCAGAGCACAAGTAAAAGCAGAAAGGAGTTAAAATGGTGCCTTCTGTATGATATGCTAATGTATTTATAATTGTGTTGGTTTTTTTTTTTTTTAAAAAAAAAAATCAGATATATCTTTTGAAAAGAGTTGCTATATGAAATAATCGAGGATCCTTCATCCTGATATTCATGACCCAGGGGACTTATTAGATTTCTACTGATTTTTATAAAGCTGATGAAGAGGAATTTGCTACTTAGCCAATCTGCATTTCAATTAGCTGTGATTATTGCTTGTCTACTATTGCATTTACTGAAGCTTAATTGTGTTTTTTTTTTTTAAAAAAAAACATTAGAATTCTGAGACCTCATTTAACAGAGTGTTATATTGGTAGATCGGTCCCAAGAAGAGATGAAAGGCGAGTGACTTTTTAAAGCTCTTTTTATTGTGAGGTAGATCGGCTTGCCAGGCTTGGATCGGCGGCTTATAAGGATCTTGCACAGGGTGCTGCAGCCAATGACAGCCGTTCGAATCTCCTGCGATTGGCTCGGCCAATTGCGGTTGCTTCGTAACGGTCAATCAGTGCTGCACACTTGACCAATCCGAGTGCTGTGTGTTTTAGCCAATCAGAACACAGGGTTACAAGAATGCAAATACAGAATACAGAGTCTATGAGTTCATACCTTATGTACAATCTCAATACTCCATTGATGCCTTCTACACCCTAAGATCTAACATTGCTAAAATTTGGTGACAAAATAGCTGAATTAGGAGATGTTCTGAAATAATTTCCAAAATGGGATTTGAATCTCTTTCACTTCTTTTTAAATCCTCAGGCCACATTTCCTGGCCCTAGCCATAGCTCAGAGCCATGCAATCAGAGCAGTGCCATGTTTTTATATTTTTTCTAGGATCTGTAGGATCTTCTAGGATCTTTTGTTTTCCTGTGTTTCCTTTTCTTGAAGTAATTTTTCCAGAATTTATGAGTACCAGTGATTCACATAATGAAAAAAGTTGTCTAGATATGCTATAAGGCAGCGATCTGAAAATTCCAGCAGAAAAGGAGAACTCTGATAGTCACAATTTGTTAGAGATGATAAAATGAATTGGCTGATTAATCATGTTAAGGCCAGAGTATCTCACATACCTTCAAGTTTGCCTGTATAAAGAAACTATTGAGACACCGAGACTCTGCAAAGTCAAAAAAACTATGGAATCTCTGAATTGCCATAGAGCCATGCTGGCACTGTAGTTAGAATGAGGTATTGCAGGCTAATTCAGCTCACTGCCAGGAGTTCGATGCTCAACAGCTCAAGATTGACTCAGTCCTCCATCTTTCCAAGGTTGGTAAAATGAGAACCCAGATTTTTGAGGGTAATATGCTGACTCTGTAAACTTAGAGTGGGCTGCAAAGCATTATGAAGTAGTATATAAATCTAAGTGCTATTGCTATTGCTATTTTTCAGAACCAATTCAAAGACCCCTGGTTTTATTCCATGTCCTAAATCCATTCAAATACCCTATTTTCAAATTATGTTTGAAAATATAATTCAGAGAGGTGATTCCACTCATACTCAATTGAATCACATATTTGAAGCTTCATGAAACATTAGTATATAGACACATGAAATATACTCTGTTTAAACAATATCATAACTCAAGTTGTACAAACATCTTACCTATTTTACTGTAGCTCATAAAAGTTGGGAAAAATGAAATTTCTTGTATCAAATAAGGCGAAGTGGTCAATAAATCTTGTTGTAACTATGAATCATTCATGTGATTTGCAACTTTGTATCAGTGCAATTCTGTACCATCCTAGCATTGTAACGATTTAGCTTTCTTGTATAAACATTAGACTCCTGTCTGCATTGTATCTTTCTCATGTAAACATTAGACTCCTGTCTCTTCTGTGATCTTTGCCAGGCATGCAAAAGAGAAGAGGAGTTTAAGCAGCTGTCAATACAGAATGATGTTCTAATTGACCTGGATTGTTATAAATTACACTTTCTGATACCCTGTTGTCTTTACTAACCTGAGCTATTATAAATTATATGTATTTCCTGCTGACCTAAGCTATTATAATTCATGAATGTCTTGTTTACCCTGGGCTTTGAAGAATTTCACCCCCCTGTGAAAAAGCATAATAAAAGAGCCTGTGCCAAGGCATTCGGTGCGCGCTCATCCCGAGAAACCTCATCTCGTGTCGTTTCTTCCTCCTTTGCTCCCTCTCATGAGGCGCCCATCTAATGCGGGATGGCAGATACCGCATTTTGGTGACCCCGACGTGATTCCCTAAGGGGGATACTCAGCGGCGCGCCCATATCTTATCAGCTCGGTTGGAGCTGTGCATTGCCAGGCGCCTGAGCGAATTGCACCTCATCGGATCTGAAAGACGGTCTCGACTTTAGTAAGTATGGGTGGAGGCTTTTCTCAACAGCAGACGCAGCATCTGAAGGAATTGAGAGAGCTAGTCGCTTCTTCTTCTAAATACTCTGCTAATTTAAAGGGCTCTCCCATAAAAAAGAAATCTATTGCTGCATTATTGGCTTATGTGTGGCAACACTGCCCCAATTATCTAGAGAGAGGGTCCTTAAAATTTTCCAATTGGCAAAAAATTGGTGAATATCTCCATAATCCTCCTCGTGCACCTATTGGCATTTTGGTCACTTGGAGGAAAATTATGGAGGCTTTAAAAGTTCATTATAAAATAGAAGCAGGGAGTGTGTTTGAATCTCCCCCACCAAGTTATGAGAACTTTTCTATCCTTCAACCTTCCGCTCCCGATGATTGTAAAGCAGTACGGGAGCCTCCTTCCATTCAATCCACTTCTTTAAATGTAGAGCCCTCGTGTCCTCCACCCCCCCTCCGAGGAGGGGTGTGTGTTGTAAAAGCTATTCAACAAGCCTTTTGTGAAGGAGAAACAGATGAGGACACCCTTGCAGCTGCCTCCCTTTATCCTATCGTTCAAGCCGGCAACCCTCCAGCTCCTCAGTATACCCCAATGCCGTACAAAATAATTAAGGATTTAAAGGCAGCTTGTAAGGAAAATGGTATTCAATCCCATTATGTACAGGGACTTTTAGGATCAATAACCCAGCCAGGTGCTGACTTGGTAAATGCTGATTGGCGTACATTATTTAACATGATCCTCATGCCTTCACAATTTTTGGTCTGGGAGTCAGAATTTCTTAAACGTACCGCAGCCGCAGCCGCTAGAGGCTTGCCGGCAAATGTCACTTTGGATATGCTTAACGGTACTGGCACCATGTCTACCATTGCCCAGCAGGTTGCCACAGACCCAGCTGCTTTCCCTATAATACAGGAGTGTGCTTTGGCAGCTGCTCGAAAGGTTGATAATGCGGGATGCATGTCCAACTCTTTCTCTAAAGTTATTCAAGGACCTTCTGAGCCTTTTTCCTCCTTTATAAACCGTCTCACAGAAGCCTTAGAGAGACAAATTGATAATAGAGAGGCTTGTACTGAATTACAAATGAAACTTGCTTATGAAAACGCAACCGCTGATTGTCAGAAAGTTTTGCAACCATTAATTAATAAGAAAAATGTTACCATGGCAGATTATCTTACAGCCTGCCAAATCATAGGAACCACATCCCATTCCATGTCTACGCTGGCTACAGCCATTACTGAAGGCATGCAGCAGAATATGGGCTCTCTTCTTCCCATTTCCCAACAAAATACTCGCAAAATGGGAAATTGTTTTAATTGTGGCAAGCCAGGTCACTTTAAGAGCCAATGCAGGGTCCTGGGCAGGGGAGCAAATATGCCAAGAAACCAGGTTGCTCGCCCAATGACACCATGCCCTCGATGCCAAAAGGGCTATCACTGGGCTAGTCAGTGCAGAGTCCAAAAGAATGAACAGCTGAATAGCCCTGCAATCACACAAAAACCTTTTTTGAATCAGGGAAACTAGAAACGGGGCAGGCAGCCAGCCCCACAACAAAGGCTGCTGAAACTTGCAACTTTTCTTCTTTCGCTTACGATCTTGTTGCTAATGATACTGTTACTTATTTTCCTGGTGTCACTGACTTTCTCTTTGTACATCCTGTTCAGCCTTTTCATATGCCCCCCGATATCCCAGTGCTAGTCTTTCCTGTAAGGGATTTAGCTGAACAAGGTATTCTTGCCTCTCCTTTTCTGCATGACCCCACTGTATTGTCTGATGTCTGTCTGTATGTACTAGCTAATACAGAAGTTACTATAAATGAGGGGGATATTGTGGCAAAAATGATTGTGCTCTTAGACCAACAACAAGAGCAACTCTATGCAATTGAAAGACCAATTAGTCAACCAAAACCTACAGTGACATTCTTATTGAATGGTCGATCCTTTCTTGGTCTTTTAGATACTGGAGCGGATATTTCTGTCATCCGAACCGCTGAGTGGCCGGACACCTGGCCTGCAGATGTGGCACCAGCGGTGAGAGGAGTGGGGGGACTCCAGGAGACTCGCATTAGCAGAAACTGGGTAAAAGCCCATTCCCCTGAGTCTCAATGTGTTGCTTATATTAAACCAGCTGTAATTCCTCTGTATACTAACTTGTGGGAAGAGACCTTATGTCACAGTTTAATGCGCAGCTTACTCTCCATTAACCATGCTTCGCTTATGTCTGACTAACAATAACCCTGTGTGGATTGATCAGTGGCCTCTCCCTTCTATAAAGCTGGAAGCCTTACATTCTCTTGTTCAAGAACAATTAGATAAAGGTCATCTAGAACCCTCATTAAGTCCATATAATACCCCAGTTTTTGTTATCAAAAAGAAAAACGGTGATTGGCGTCTACTTCAGGATTTAAGGGCTGTGAATTCGGTCCTCCTTCCAATGGGACCCCTGCAATGTGGTCTTTCAAATCCTAACATAATTCCTCAAGAATATGACCTTATCATTATCGATTTAAAAGACTGTTTTTTCTCCATTCCATTACACCAGTTAGATAGAAAATTATTTGCTTTTACTGTACCAACCTTAAATAATCAGAGACCTACCAAACGATATCAATGGAAAGTCTTACCACAAGGCATGTTAAACAGTCCAACTATGTGTCAATTTTTTGTGGATTTAGCCTTGCAGCCCTATAGAGACAAATATCCTCATTTTTTAGTCTATCATTACATGGATGATATATTGGTATCTGCACCTGGTCCAAAGGGCACGGTATTAAAAACTCTGCCGTGCCTGAACTCTATTTTAGGTAAAGCAGGTCTCACTATAGCCCCAGAAAAAGTTCAATCCAAACCACCTTTTTTCTATTTCGGTCACAAGTTACTTGCTTCGGCTGCTATTCCTTCCCTTCCCCTCCCCACACTTCCCCCGAAGCCAACACTTGTGATTTTACAGCAGTTCCTGGGAACTTTAAATTGGGCACGTCCTTATTTGGGTTTGACTACAGCTACATTAGCTCCTCTCTTTAATGCTCTAACGCAAGGTAAAGCCCCGTCTTATGTTATCATTCTAAACAAAGAGCAGTTGCAGGCATTGAAAGACATTTCCCATTTAATGGCTATTAGATGGGTGGATCGGGCTATAGAAAATTGTCCTTTATCAATTGCTTTACTAAATACTGCTCAGAGACCAACAGCTGTCATTATGCAAATTCATCAGACACAGGTTCTGATCTTAGAATGGCTGCATTTGTCTCACACCCCACGGACCACAATTACTAATAAAGCCTCTGCATATTCTCAGTTGATCTTTAAAGGTCGTCAAAGATGTAAACAACTCATGGGATTTGAGCCTGTTTGCATATTCACTCCTTGTTCATTGACTACTTGGGAAATGCTATGGTGTAATTCAGAAGAAATGCAATACTCTTTAGAAGAGTGGCCAGGGCAAATTTCTTGCCATTTACCAGCTGACCCACGATTCACTTTTCTTAAAACTCTCCCTTTTGAATGGCATTCCCCCCTCTCATTATCTCCATTAGTAGATGCACCTTCACTTTATGCCGATGGAGGAAAAATGTATGGCGCTTGTGTATGGCACCAGGAGGGAGAGTGGAAAACTAAAATTACCTCTCCACAATCTTCTGCTCAACAGGCAGAACTTGCTGCATCTCTTATTGCTTTTCAACAGTTTCAAAAGACTCCTTTTAATTTAATAGTAGATTCCTTATATGTTTCTCAGATTTTGAAAAATATATATCAAGCCTATTTATCTCCTAGCATATCTGTTTCTTTGTTAAAGATATTGCTTTCTCTACAGCAATGTATCAACAATCGCACACATCCATTTTTTGTAGCACACATCAGGAGCCACCAACCTCTTCCTGGTATATTACAGGAGGGAAATAAGGTGGCTGATGCAGCTGCTTCAGCAACATCAGGAAAATCAATTTGTAATCTGACAGCATCACAAAGTCATAGCTATTTCCATCAAAATAGAAAAGCATTACAAAAACATTTTTCTTTAACCCAGGCAGAGGCTACTGCAATAATACAACAATGCCCCACATGTAGCAAGCAAGCACATTCCATTCCAATAGGGGTTAACCCTAGAGGATTAAAAGCTTGTGAAATTTGGCAAATGGATGTAACTCAATATCCACCTTTTGCCCCATGGAAATATTTACACGTTTCAATAGATACATATTCAGGATTTATTCTGGCTACTCCTCAAAGGGGAGAAGCTGTAAAACATGTCATCAATCATTCAATTCGTACCTTTGCTTCGCTGGGACGTCCAAAAGAAATAAAAACAGATAATGGGTCTGCCTATACAAGTTCTGCTTTTCAGGACTTTTGTAACAGATGGAATGTAATCCACAAGTTTGGGATTCCCTACAATAGCCAAGGGCAAGCTATTGTAGAACGGGCTCATTTGTCTCTGAAAAGTGCTCTTGATAGATATTCATTGCGGGAAAAACCCCCGAACCTCCCAGCATTGCAAAACTCTCTTAACATTTGTCTTTTTACTCTAAACTTTCTAAATTTAACTGGAATTCCTCCTACTTCTGCTGCTTTTCGTCATTTCTCCCCCCCCTCTCCCCCTCCTAACAGACCTTTGGTATATTACCGTAGATTGCCAGACCCAACCTGGCAGGGTCCTGCTGAACTCATTACTTGGGGGAGAGGATACGCTGCGATCTTACTGCCAGACAAAACCACTTGCTGGATCCCTGGTCAGGCGGTAAGACCCTATCATGGGAAATCCTCCGATACATCTGCATCTTAAACTCTTCCTGATATTATTGCCTATACCCTCCTTGCAATTTCTACCTTATTCATATCCTATTTATACTTTTGTTCAACATGGTCATTGGACCACATTAGAATTTCGCTTTAGTAAATATGATAATGACTGTCCTATTGTTTGTTGGCATAATAATCTTCCCATAAATATATCTCTTTATATTCACACATATTTCAACAAAACACATGCTTCCTGTCAAAAGATTATTCGTGTTAAAGCTACTCCTTTAACAGAAGGCTCTTATACTTGTTCCATGAGGGTACGTCATGAAAATGCTACCCGTAGCTTTCACTCTGTCACTTCGGTTTTGTTTACAGAACACTCTACCACTCGCTCTTTTTTTTCTCCTTTACTCTTCCTATGGAAAGGAACCTTAAAATCTTTTCCTCTTTTTAATCTAAACATAGGGGGATCTGAATGTCCTTATATTGTATCAAGGGTTTCCCCACCCCACTTAACGTTCTTAATGAATGATCAAGTTAATCTTCATTGTCATTATTGTAATTATTATCCTATTTCTACTAATTGTATTCCTTCCTCATATCGTAAATGTTCCACAACTAACTTGTCCCTAGCTCTTTCTCCTACCTGTCATGCTTTTATTTACCCAAACTCTGATCCTGTCAACAAACGACGCTTCAAAAGAACTGCCCATGACGATCCGCAGAAGCCTCATAGAAGATACAATATTACGTGGACTATAACTGACTTTCAAGGCGTTCGTTTAAACTTCACAACCAATTTCTCTTACATAGAAGACTTTTACCCACCGCTTCAATTCAATTTGGCAGAGATGCTTGTAGGCTCCATCGCTTACAATTCACCTTCTCATACAACGGAGCCTAATCATAGATTTGTGAAAAAAAATAGGTTTTATGTATGCCCTGGACAGCCTGTTTCTAACACTCAGTCCCCTGCTCAACGACTTTCTGACTGCGGGGGGTTATCAGATTACTTTTGCAAAGACTGGTCGTGTGTTTCAACTGGACACATTTATTGGAATCCGGGCACTAAGGGTGATCTCATTACTGCCACTCGCACCACACGGAATATTCCATGTAGTGATAGAAAATGGCCCAGATGCAACCCAGTAACCATATGGTTCACAGACAAAGGCAAGGAAAGTACTTTATGGGACACTGGCTTGAAATGGGGTGCTCGCTTAAAATTACCTTGGCCAGGAGAGCATTATGGAAATATTTTTTACATTCAACGTCACATTGAACTCCCTCGCTTTGACCCGGTGGGACCACATGAAAAGACTATTAAATCCCCTTTCCTGCAACCCATAACACAAGAAGTTAACCCATTGATTCCATTGATCAAAGCTTCCTATGCCTTGTTGAACTCCTCAAACTCATTTATTGCCTCCACATGTTGGCTTTGTGCTTCTGCCTCTCCACCTTTTTACGAAGCCATCGCTTCCCAAGAACCCATCATTAATTCCACATCAGATGAACTTTGCCGTTGGAGAAACTCCACTATTACTGTTTCTTCCATCACTGGGGTTGGTTGTTGTTTGGGAAATATTCCATCCAATTACTCACAATATTGTCATAATGTTTCTAATAGCTATCATTGTAATTTATATCTTCCTAAGCATCGCCTTGGCCGCTACCACACCGTTGGGGGATATGTTCCAGTCTACACCTCTTCAGGAGGAAATTTAACATCACGCCTAAAAGGAATGTATTTTATCCCTGGCAAAAATTCTGTCTGGGCTTGTAACACCGGTCTCACAGCATGTGTCTATGGGGATGAACTTGTTAAATCCAAATCATTTTGTATTCAAGTATGGCTTGTACCAAAAATTAATGTGTATAACTCTGATGATTTTATATCCCTACAGGCACCCATGGAATACCCCCTCAGAGCAAAACGGGAAATTATTAGTACTCTCACTTTAGGTCTACTGCTTGCTCTGGGCGCCACGGGCGCAGCCACGGGCATTGCAGGACTAGCTGTTTCTGACAAAAGAATTACAGCTCTGGGTTCAGCCATTGATGATGATTTATTACGAATTGAAAAATCAATTGTAGCTTTGCAAAACTCCTTGACATCCCTCTCGGAAGTAGTCTTGCAAAATCGTAGAGGTATAGATTTGTTATTTTTAAAACAAGGGGGATTGTGTGCTGCGCTTAAAGAAGAATGTTGTTTCTATGCTGATAGCAGTGGAGTCGTCCTGGATTCTATGAATGAATTAGAAAAACGCTTAAAAGATAGAGAATATGAAAGGTCAAACATGTATAATTGGTATCAAGGTTCGTTTTCTATTTCACCATGGCTTACAACCCTTTTAACTGCGTTGGCAGGACCATTAATAATCATTATATTGATATGTATTATAGGACCTTGTTGTTTTAATAGAATATTGCAATTTTTTAAAGATCAATTATCTTCCATGACTACTGATGCTGATGTGTTATTGCAAGCTCATGTTATGTCTTTAACATCGGATGAAGAAATATCATTGCTGAGTTACCGCTCCTTGGACAACCCTGATGCTGACGGGTCGCACGTCTGCCTAGATGACGGGGACGGAGAACATTTCAGAAAAGTAGTTCCTGTTTTCTTGGACAAGGAAGAAGACTCGTCATAAAAAAATAAAAACAGAGGAGATGTTGTAACTATGAATCATTCATGTGATTTGCAACTTTGTATCAGTGCAATTCTGTACCATCCTAGCATTGTAACGATTTAGCTTTCTTGTATAAACATTAGACTCCTGTCTGCATTGTATCTTTCTCATGTAAACATTAGACTCCTGTCTCTTCAGTGATCTTTGCCAGGCATGCAAAAGAGAAGAGGAGTTTAAGCAGCTGTCAATACAGAATGATGTTCTAATTGACCTGGATTGTTATAAATTACACTTTCTGATACCCTGTTGTCTTTACTAACCTGAGCTATTATAAATTATATGTATTTCCTGCTGACCTAAGCTATTATAATTCATGAATGTCTTGTTTACCCTGGGCTTTGAAGAATTTCACCCCCCTGTGAAAAAGCATAATAAAAGAGCCTGTGCCAAGGCATTCGGTGCGCGCTCATCCCGAGAAACCTCATCTCGTGTCGTTTCTTCCTCCTTTGCTCCCTCTCATGAGGCGCCCATCTAATGCGGGATGGCAGATACCGCAAAATCTAACTGCAATAATAAAGAAACTTTAATTAAAAAATGTAAAAAAAAAATGTTGCTTTGACTCAAGTACATATTGTACAGAGATTTTTAAACCTAATTGATGTAAGTTGGGAATTAAAGGAAATATTATAAAGTGGGATTCACATGCTCTTCTTAACAAAGAGAATATTCAACAAAACAATGTATAATCTTCTGTGCTACAAATGAAGAATATGAGAAGGTTTTAATTTTTCTTTTCTTTATTGAGACAGGAAGCTGCTTAGGAAGGATAAGCACGACAGTTATACAATTATAAATGGAATATTCATTCCTCTAGAAGGAAAGAACGTGTTTAAATAAAAAAATATTGCAGAGCAGCAATTTGTAAGGACATCTTAGAAATGCTTTTTCAAACAAGCTTTTTCAAGTTTTGATCAAATTAAGACTTTAATCATCCTCGCTGAATACGATGTGAGAATTATACAACAAAACCAAGGTCAGGAAGAATACCCTGATGAGGAACTACTTAGAATACTTTCTATCCCAACAGCATTAGGATTAAATGAATGTTCAAAGCAAAAAGATATTAAAGGAAACGTGCTATGGGAGAAGATTTCTTAAATCTAGGAAATGTGAGGCACCAGCAAATAAACTCCCCAAAATATATTTATCTCAGGAATTTGTCTTGGTGTAAATACTCTCAGTATACATAAAAGAAAAGATACATTCATCAAGAATCATAAGGCACGACACTTAATGATAGTCACATGGTTCAATAAGCAATCAAATCTTACTAGGAAACAGTCAATATAAATCATAAGGATACAAGCGACAAAGTTACAGTCATATAGTCACCAGTGGGAAGGTATGGGTAATAAGGACTGATGAGAAGATTAACAGTAATAGTAGTGCAGGTACTGCACTCAAATACATTAGAATCACAAGAAATGTCTGCAGCATATGGGAGAAAGTGGATTATTGGCTTGAGTTTATGTATTTTCAGCTTTGGAGATGGATGGATGGATGGATGGATGGATGGATGTAGAGACTGCATGGATGTATAGATGGAAAGAGAATGAAAGAGAAAGATGAGAGATCCTCCTCTTTAAAACCTTTTATTTATTTTTCGTTAAAAGTTTTATTGATTTTAATGACAAACAAAAACACACAAAATATCAAACATAACGTAAAAAAATCATCATTCTTCATAAATTTACAGTGTATTGGTTGGTTTATCACTCCTTTCTGTGCATCTATTTCACAGTCATCAAAACAATTACATTACATAATAACTCACATTATCAATCATCAGTGAAGTATCCTAATATCATTATTAAACAATCATTTGACTATAATTTTACTAATTCATACTTAAGAGAGATAACTATAATTGAATTAAATTATTTTATAACAGATCATAGAATCATACCAAATCTATCTTAATAAAATATTCTAAAAATATTATCAAAACCAAGAAAAATTATATATTCATTATTTCCCAGATTTCTAGATATTCTATTATTATATTGTATTATCTAACCATTGATAAAAAAGATCCCAAATTTCATAAAATTGTTTATTTTCTTGTTCTCTAATTTCAAATGTCAATCTACTCATTTCAGCACATTCCAATATTTTCTGAATAATTTCTTTTCTCACTCTTCCAATGTTTAGCAAATACAATTCTAACCGCTGTTAATACATTTACAATCAAATACTTTAAGTTTTTATTATATATATCAGGTAAGATTCCCAATAAAAATATCTCTGGTTTCAAATCTATGTGTTTCTTTGTCATTTCTTCCAGCCCTATGCGAATTCTAGTCCAGTATTTTCTGGCCTCCTCACAAGTCCACCACATATGGTAATATGAGCCAGGAATCTGATGACATTTCCAGCATTTTTCAGATTTGTTCTTAAACATTCTTGCTATTCTTGTCAGGGGAAAATGCCACCTGTAAAACATCTTATACAAATTTTCTTTATATGCTGATGACATTGTCATTTTATAATTTTGTGACCACAATTTTTGCCATTTCTCTAAATCAATCCCATATCCAAAATTCTTCCCCCAAGAATCATTGTTTCTTTAACTTGTTCTTCCTCTAATTTAATTTCCAACAAATAACTATATAGTTTTTTAATCACTTTTTCATCAGTACCTGTCAAAATCCTATCTAAATCAGTCAATTTATCATAAAATCCTTCTATTTTAGAATCTTTAAGATACCTTGCATGTATTTGCGCATATGAAAACCAATTCATCTTTATACCTTGTTCTTCTAAATTTTGCATCGTTTTAAGTTCACCCTTTCACCCAGTATTTCCCCATATCTAACTGTTTGTTCCTTCTTATAGATTATAGGATACGAAAAAGCTTCAATAGTTGAAAACCAAACTGGGATTTTCAAATAACATTGTTTCTTAATTTTCTCCCAATTCATCCATAAAAATTCCCGTATATAATGCCTTCTAAAATAACCTTGTGATTTAGTTCCCTTATACCATAAAAAAGCATGCCAACCCAATAATAAATCATGACCTTCTAATGCCAACAATCTAGTCTTTCTTAACATTATCCATTCTTTAACCCACATTAAGTTTGCAGCTTGATAATACAACTCCCAATTAGGAAGGCCAAATCCTCCTCTAATTCTAGCATTCTGTAAAAGTTTTAATTTTATTCTCGCTTTCTTGCCTTGCCATGTATACTTCAACACAATTTTATTTAATTCTTCAAAGTAATCCTTACCTAACCTAATTGGTATTGTTTGGAACAAATATAAAATTCTGAGTAAAATACTCATCTTAATTGTTGAAATTCTACCTATCAATGACAATTGTAGGTTTTCCCATTTTTTTAGATCGGATGCTATCTGCTGTTTAAGTTTAATATAGTTATTCTCTTTCAGTGTAGTATACCTTGACGTCAGATATATCCTCAAATATTTAACTTTGTTCGTAACTTGAATTTTCAATAAATCTGCCAGCTCTTCTCTTTGTCTTAATAACATGTTCTTTGTCAGAATCTTTGTTTTGTCTTTATATATTTTCAAACCAGCCATCTCACCATACATCTCTATCTTTTCCAACAGTTTTAAAGCTGTCTCTAAAGGGTCTTCCAAAATAAAGACCAAATCATCCGCAAAGGCTTGCAATTTAAATTCCTCCTTTTTGACTTTCATTCCTTTTATGTTTGTATCCTCTCTAATATTTCTATTTAACACTTCCAAGGTCAAAACAAATAACAAAGGAGATAATGGGCATCCTTGTCTTGTACCTTTTTTAATATTGATAGAGTCTGTGAATTCTCCATCTATCATTACTTTTGCCGTTTGCTTATAATATACGGCTTCTATTGCTTGAATAAATTTTCTAGCAAAGCCCATCTGTTCCAATAGTAATAACATAAATATCCAATTCACATTATCAAATGCCTTTTGGGCATCTAAGAATATCAAAGCCATTTGTTTTTCAGGGTGCACCTCATAATATTCCAATGTGTCCAGGATTACCCTCATATTGTCTTTAATCTGTCTCTTTGGTAACAATCCATTCTGATCAGAGTGAATAAAGTTATTTAGATATTTTTAAGCCTTTCTGCCAAGATTGAAGCAAAGATTTTATAGTCTGCATTCAATAAGGAAATAGGTCTATAGTTCTTAATCTGTAATGGGTCAACCCCTTCTTTTGGAATAAGTGTAATATAAGCCTCTGATCATGTTTTAGGTATTTTCTTATTTATCATAACTTCATTCATGACTTCTAACAATTGAATGCGCAACGATTCTTGTAATGTTTTATAAAATTCTGCCAGGAAACCATCTGGTCCTGGTGTTTTTCCATTGTTCTGTCTGTTGAGTGCTTCGGTTAATTCCATCATTGTTATAGCACTTTCTCACATTTTCCGAGTTTCATCAGGTATCTTAGGTAGGTTAGCATTTTGTAAATACTGTTTAATTTTTTCCTCATCAAGATCCTCCTGTTTATATAATTGTCCATAAAAATCTCGAATGATTGCCTTTTTCTCCTTATTGCCATAACAAATTTGGCCTTGATCATCTATTAACTGTGATATTTTCCTTGATTCTTTCTCTTTTCTCAACGTATATGCTAACCATCTACCTGGCCTATTTGCATCTTCAAAATAGTTCTGTTTGGCACTTCTAATTTTTTGTGCCAGTTCTTCTTTCTCTGCTTGATCCATTTTATGTTTAATTATATCCATTTTAAGTTTAATATCTTTTTTCTGTGGCGTCTTCTGTAATTCTTTTTCCAGTTTTTTATGGTCATCTTCTAGAGTTTAATCATTTGCCTCTTCCTAATGTTCTTCTTCTTTGTATAGTCAATTATTAATCCTCTTGCATATGCCTTCATTGTATCCCAAACATTCTGTATTGAAGTATCTTCTTTTTTGTTTTTATTAAAGAAGAAGGCCAATTCTTTTTCCATCCATTGTGTAAAGTCTTTTTCCTTTAGAATAGTATTGTTTAATGTCCATCTAGATCTTCTTTTTTGTCCTTTCCAATTAATTATCATTGGATTATGGTCTGCCCATATACTTGTTTCAATATTTATTTCTTGAATATTAGATAATAATTCTGTTGATGTCCAAATCATATCTATTCTGGACCACGATAAATGTCTATTTGAATAAAAAGTATATTGCTGAATTTTAGCATTTCTTTCTCTCCATATATCTTTTAAATTTAATTCATCTGTCATTTTGAAAAAGGATTTAGGGAGAGTTTTCCTATTTTGTCGTGTTGTTTTTACTGTGTAGTCCAGTTTATTGTCTACAATTCCATTGAAGTCCCCCAACATAAGTATATTAACATAGTCCAGTTCAATTATTTTCATATGTAGTTTTTTATAGAATTCTTCTTGTTTATCATTCGGGGCATAAATTGCAACCAAGAGTGTTTTTATATTATTATCCACTATTTCAACTATTAATACTCTTCCATTTTCATCAGTATGAATCAGTTTGGCTGGAGTGGTTTCTTTGATGTACAAAACCGCTCCTCTTTTCTTACAATGAGTCAGAGAAATAAATATTTTCCCTAATTTTGGTCATGCCAATAATTGTTCATATTGTTTTTTAATGTGTACTTCTTGTAAGCAAATTATATCAAATTTTAGCTTCTCTAATTTGTGAAAAGTTTTCCTTCTTTTAGTAGCTGAATTCAGTCCATTTATATTCAGGGAAATCAGTTTTTTTTTCTCCCATGGTTATGCTTTATATTTAGGTCTAGCAGCTCTCGTGGATCTTATTTCACGTTGTTCTTTGATCTCCATTTGTCCACCTATTGTGCCTTCTTCTTTTTCCATCTCCATTTGGTCCTCTTCAGATACAGTTAAAATATTCTCCTTTTTCTATCTCCATTTCTCTTCTTTCGAAAAATTCCTTGTAGAATATTTCTGCTTTTGCAATTGAATCAATTCTGTGTCTCTGTTCTTGCCATGTAAACATTAATCCTTCTGGAATCAGCCATCTATAATTCACCTCTTTTTTCAATAGCATTTTGGTCAAAAATCGATATTCTCTTCTAATCTCTCTCACTTTTCTAGGTACTTGTTTTAAGACCAGGATCTCTTTGCCTTTGTATTTCAACCCCTTCTCTCTTACCACTTGTAATATTTGGTTTTTAACAGTTTTTTTGGTGAATCTAACATGGACTTCTTTTGGTAATTGGTTCCTCATCGCGTATCTTGTGAAGACTCGATATATCTCATCTACTCCATCCATCATCTTTTCTTCTGTTATTTCCAAGACTCCAGCCAAAATTTCAATCATTACTGCTGCCAAGTTTTGTACTTTTTCTTCCTCGATATTTTGAAATCTAAGATAAAATTCTGATCTGCCAATCTCCCATTTCAACATCCCACTTTTTTCTTGTTCGACCATTGTTAATATGTTATCGATATTTCCAATTGTATCATCTCTTTGCTTGTCTTTCTCTTCTATTTTTTGGATTCTCTCATCGTGTTTCACCATCATTTGTTGAATATTTTCAAATTTTTCATCAATCTTTCCAATTCTTTGGTCAATACTCTCCATTCTTTGTTCAATACTCATTTTAAGTTCTTGTATTCCTTGCATAATCATCGTTAAATCCACTTGCGCTTTATCTTGCTTCGCCATTGTTGAGAGTCATCCTCCAGATGACAGGGAGACAGGAGCAGAAATTGAAATGCCCGAAGGTAAAATTTTCTTACTCATTTCGATAACTCAGGATCTTCCGGGTCTTTTAATCCAATTAGAAAGGTAACCAATTATAATCCAATTAAGAAAAAGGAAAACACCATAAAAAACAAAAAACAAAACCAATAATAAGTAAAAAGCCCAAAATTAAAAAGGAAAAATTCTTCAGATTCTTCAAGACCTTAATCCAATTGTGAAATACTCAATTATAATTCAAAAATAAAAGTTAAAAATAAAGAGAAAAAAAGAAACAAAATAAAGCCCAATAATATCAAAAAGTAATAAATAAAGAAAAAGGGGAAAAAAAGAGTTCTTCAGGTTCTTCCCACCTTAATCCAATTGAAAGACCTCAAAAAATAAAAAGTAGCCATAAAAATAAGTCAAAAATAGAGATAAAGAGGCAGACATCCCTATGGAAAAAAAAAAGCGAAAAAAGAATATTCTGAGACTTCCCCTTTAAATAAAAATAAAAATAAAAATGAGATAAAATAAAAAATAAAAAATAAGTATTTCAATATTACAAAATGCTGTGGGGTTGGAGGGGAGGGATAAAACAATTAATAAAGGGTTTTTAAAAAAAGCGCACACTGCCTTTTATTTATCCAAGGCTCTTATTTGGCTTCTCCACAAGTTTCAAAGCCAAGCTTCAAATATTCAGTTAATAATAGAAGTCCCAAAGAGCACCTGTATAAACATCCTCCAGTGCTCTTCCCTCTATCTTATCATTTCCAGTAGCCTTGAGAAGACTTTTTTTTCCCCCAACTCTCAACTTCAAACAAAATATTTTCAAGCCTCTAGTTGGCAGTGTTACAAAGTTTCTTCAAACCACTCCCCCTTCTCCCCCCCTGAAAAAAGCCCAAAAAGAAGAAGAAAAAAGTATATATGTATATTTTTGTATATTTAAAAAAAATATTAAAGGGGGCCTCTATTTTAAAAAATATAAACAGTCAAAAAGAAGAGAGAGCAAGTAAATATAAAAATATAAAAGAAAAAACCAGTCTGATTAACTAGATCGCAATAGAAATTCAGTAAAGAAAAAAAAAGAATAAAAATAAAACCTTTTAAAAGGGGGTAGTACCATTGTTGTGGCCTATTACAGACTATGCTATACCTGATATAACCCAAATTGAGATATAATTGAGATGATTATGTTGAAATTTACTCACCTTTCCCTTCTGAGCACAGGAAAGTGTGTGTGTGTGTGTCCCCTTTGTTAGTAAATTTTGCACAGTGGAAGAACTTTTGGATAGTTTGGTTTAGATGGGACTTATATATATTATAATGGGTCTTATTATAGGCTGAATGCTTCCAGACAGTAAATAGGTGAGAAATGTATGTGTGTATGTGCCTGTGTGTATACACATAGACACATACAGACACACAGATACACATAATCTTCACTGAAACTATTGTATGATTCAGAGTAAATGACAATTATGCTTCAGCTTAAACAAATATTCAAAACTATATGAACAAATATTCAAAATGTTCACTTTTTTCTGTATCACTGAGTTGTGTAGATTAGACTAGAGTAAGCCTATGAGAACTTGGAGGCTATGTGTGTCAAATTTTTCAGTTTTCAATTTCCAAAACATTAGCAGTGCTCAAAAGTTGTGACATGCCTTAATGATTGTAAAGATATTTTGGTTACTTGAATATAATTTAAATGTGCTTAGTAAGTAACTACATAAATATTGTAACTTTTCACATTTTATTTGTTTCATCAGAGGAAAGTTAAACAGTTCTGACTTTTTTTACTTGTCCTATGGATGACATCAGCCATATGTGTCATGAAAAAAGAAAAAGATAAAAATAAATATAAGAAGTCACAAATAGATGTTTCATCGTATTTTCTTTTCTTGTCTGCTTTATAAAACCCTTACAGATTTTGAAAAGTTTAATTTATTTCAGGATGCTTTTGTGTGTGTTTCTGTTTAGGTACAAGTAAGAAGTAAAAAGTATTTATAATTAAGCAAAAATAAGTGAGAGATGTGTAAAAATATGATTGGTTAAAGAGAAAACCTGAAGACAAAGTAAGTTGCTCAGATATGTGCTTTGCTACAGGAAAACTTTCCACTAGGTCTGTCAAGCTCACTTCCTCTAATAGTTTTTCTAACTACTTCCTCTTGCACCAAACATTGACAGGCTAATGCAGGGGTGTCAAACTCAATTTCATTGAGGGCTACATCAGGGCTGTGGTTGACTTTAGGGGGTCAGGTGGGCATGGCCGACTAGATGGGCATGGTTGACTGGGTGGGCTTGGCTAACTTTATACCACTTCCCAAACTGCTGGCATGTTTCCTCTTCGCACTGGGTAGACCAGGACAGCCCCGCGGGCCAGATCCGACCACATCACGGGTTGCATCCAGCCCATGGGCCTTGAGTTTGACATCCCTGGTCTAATGCAATGAATAAACTACTTAATCTTAGGATCAGTTTGGTCTACTGGTTAAGGCACTGGGCTAGAAGATGGGAGACCATAAGTTCTATTCCTGCCTTAGATATGAAAGCTGATCAGTGACTTTGAGCCAGTCACCCTTTCTCTGCCCAACTAACCTCACAGAGTTGTGTGGGAAAAATACGAGGAGGAAGATGTGTTGGGTATGTTCACCACCTTGAGTTATTTGTAAAAATAATAAAGGTGGTATATAAAGAAACCACCAAGTAACATAATTTTGAAGCATATTTGCTAGCTAATATTGTTTACCTATTGCCTATATGCTAAGACATTCATTAATATTGAAATATCTTAAATTCTTCCACAATCTATATGTTATCTTTTCCCATATACCATGGGTGTCAAACTCGATTGTGTCGAGTTTGGGCAGGATCCTTACATATCGTGACTTTTTCACTTTTGCGGAGCTGGGGTGGGCATGGCCTGTACATGACATGGGCCACCAATTTGACAGGCCTGCCATACACTTTCCTGGACAAATCAAATGGAGAACATGAGGATATTGTTAGTGAAGCATCCACTCTCTACTTTTAATTTATCATGCAGTTGCTAATCAGGAATGGCTCAGGACTTCATGAGAATTAAGATATTGAGAAATAACATAGCTTCTGAGACATTATACATGACAATTCATTTGTAGGTTTGGTCCCTTCCAGAAATATATAATTAGCATATAGGAACTTATATAAACCCCAATCTTGTCTATACTAAGAGACTCAAAGATCTATTTGATTGATTTAATGTTAAACACTTATTTCATGCATTATATCATATCATATCATATCATATCATATCATATCATATCATATCATATCATACCATATCATATCATATCATATCATATCCTGTTATATTGTTATATTATATTATAATATTATTTATTATATATACTAAGAATAATATTTTCTATTTAAATGTATGCTGTGTGAGAGACATTGTTCCTTTCAAAAACTAGAATCCATCTCATTCAGAAGTAAACATCATAAACTCTTTATATATATTAATACAAATCTCATTCCTTCCACCTTTTATAATGTTATAATAATAAAATGGTGTGCCTCAACTTAATAGAATCTAGACAAGAGAATGGCATCATTTACATTCTTCACATAATCTCAGGATTCCTCTATTGCAGTAATCTCTTTGTTTTGTAACTAAGTGTTATTGTGTGACCATAGCACTACACGTGAAGCAACCGTTGTGATTGTCAGAAATTGTGCTCTTGCTTATTTCTTTACTGTGATCATTTTTGTGTTTCATTGCCAGAAAACATCTGCTCACTGAGTCAGAACACATAAGTCTGTATTGAATAAAGTAGAAACTTGCAAATATTTAATCAGATATGTAGCTTTATGCACATTAATTGCAGTATTTAATCAACACTTTTTAGATTTCTATTTTAGACCTCAGTTGTTGTTTTCCCTTGTTAGGGGAAAATAATACATATTAAAATATCATTGAATCAAGATCTGAAGCCATAGGCTAGAATTGATTTTGTTGTGATTGATTTCAGAATGTACCATAAGCAAGTTGGAAGAATATTATAAATTTTGCTGACACTGAAAAAGTTAATTAGGGTAGGACTTGATTACTAATTGAATAGGAGATCACTGGGCAATTCCAAAACTGTAGATCAAAGTGGGAAGTATAACAACCAGGACAAACCTGAGCTGGGCAACGGAAAACCACTTCCATATTATTTTCAGGAAGCTAAGGCTCACCTAATTACTAGGAATCAAGTCCAGCTTGAGAGAATCCTACCTGTCTATCCTACAATCTTAAGAAATGTTTTTCCTTCCAAAACAGAAAATGTGTTGTTCTGGTTATGAAACTAAAGAGTCCACTTGGAACTTTTCAAAATTGGTTGCATTCCAAATAGGGAAGACTCAGATAATTCAAATATTCCTGATTCATAGAAACAATACAAAAGCTTGTGATTTGGAGATCAGGTTCAATACTCCAGTGAGACATTTAAAAAGAAAAAAATGTTTTGCTCTAAATGTAAAATAAATAGCATTCTTTGTTCTACAGTCAAAATGTGATAGACAAAACCCTTAATTTGAGCATGTAACATGCAAAATGGCCATTTGGAGTGTGAAATAATTCTTTTTCAAATTGTTTGATACATTTACAAAAATAATGCAAACTGCAGATAAGATAGGTTTAATTAGTAATTGTAAAGGTGCTTTTGAAAGGTACAAGTGAAACCTGAAAAATTAGAATATCATGCAAAAGTTCATTTATTTCAGTAATGCAACTTAAAAGGTGAAACTAATATATGAGATAGACTCATTACATGCAAAGCAAGATAGTTCATGCCGTGATGTGTCATAATTGAAATGAGTATGGCTTACAGCTCATGAAAACCTCAAATCCACAATCTCAGAAAATTAGAATATTATATGCAATCAATAAAACAAGGATTGTACGTAGAACAATATCAGACCTCTGAAAAGCATAAACATGCATATGTACTCAGTACTTGGTTTGGGCCCCTTTTGCAGCAATTACTGCCTCAATGAGGCATGGCATGGAAGCCTGAGGTGTTATGGAAGACCAGGATGCTTCAATAGCGGCCTTCAGCTCTTCTACATTGTTCAGTCTCATGTCTCTCATCTTTCTCTTGGCAATGCCTCATAGATTCTGTATGGGGTTCAGGTCAGGCAACTTTGCTAGCCAATCAAGCACAGTAATCCCATGGTCATTGAACCAGGCTTTGGTGCTTTTGGCAGTGTGGGCAGGTGCCAAGTCTTGCTGGAAAATAAAGTCAGCATCCCCATAAAGCTCGTCTGCAGGGGAGGGTGGAGCTGGCATTGAGACAGTACGACGCGCGGTCTTGATCCTCCAAGATTACCATCGATATCTCTGCTGCTGGATGGTCCCAATGAACTTAAACCATCCCGTAGAGATGGTGATCGATAAGGGCATGTCCTGCTGATCTCAGGGACATTGTAAAGTCCCTGGTTGGAAAGGCCTTTTTGCCAGCAGTGGAGAGGCAGCCATCCAAGCTGCTGAAGCTGGGACAGCTCCAGAAGAAAGAGATTGGAAGAAAGTGTGTCAGCTTGGTGAGATGAACTTTCACTTATTGTTTTTTTGGAGGATCAAGATCGCGCGTCGTACCCTGAAAGATTTAAAGAGGAATTAAAAGTGAAGAGAAAAGAGCTCAAGCGGCGAGATTAAGCTACCATGTTTCTCCAACAATATGCCCATCCAATAGGAAGACCCAGCATGTTTTCCAGACATAAAATGAAATAAAGTCCCTCCCCCCAAATTTAGGCCTAGTTTAAAACATGCAAAATTGGGGGGAAAGGCGGGGGGGTAACTTGCCATTAGGAGTGCCCCATGGGCAGCTATGCCTCACATCAGCCGCTCCTAACAGCCAATCATGGTGGAGCACAGAGGGCTCCCTTACCCCTCCCTTACCCAGGTCAGCAGGCAGGTGGGCATTGGCGTGGATGTCTGGCAGCATTTCAGCCACTTCTCAGGCCTCTGTAGCTTCCACAGTTCCCATTGGTGCTGGCACCTCTCTCACCAGCGCCATCTCCAACAATAGCATCTGAGTCACTCCCACTTTTCCCCCGTCCCCATTACAACAGGAAAAAAGCATTTTGAGGTACCTAGGAGTGCCGTGCGCTATGTTTTGGTTTAATCCCGAGCAGCTGGGTGGGCATGAGAAGAGCTGAGTGAGCGTCTCTGCTGCTGCTACCTTGGTGCTCCAGCCTCGGGCTCTGCAAGTTTGCAAAAGTCCCAGTGTACAGCCCATTCCTGCATTCCAAGCCCCAGGCCGAGCTGAAGCTGTCCCTCTCTCACCAGCGCCATCTCCAACAACAGTGGCGGCAGCGGCAGGAACCATGGAAGTTACAGAGGCATCTCCCCCACCCGAGAAGCAGCTGAAACACTTCCACGGTTTCTGCTGCTGCTCCCACTGTTATTGGAAATGGCGCTAGTGAGAGAGGGACAGCTGCAGCTCGGCCTGGGTGCTTGGAATACAGGAATGGGCTGTGCACTGGGACCTTTGCAAACTTGCAGAGCCCGAGGCTGGAGCACCAAGGGTAGCAGCAGCAGAGACGCTCACTCAGCTTTTTCATGCCCACCCACCTGCTCAGGATTAAACCAAAACACAGAGCATGGCACTCCTAGGTACCTCAAAATGGTTTTTTTTCCTGTTGTTATGGGGACAGGGAAAAAGTGGGAGCGACTCAGATGCTATTGTTGGAGAGGGCATTGGTGCGTGGGGGGTCAAGAAATTAATTCACCCCCCAAAAGACGTCCTAGCCATTTTCGGGGGGCTCAAAAAAAAAAAGGCTGGGCCTTATTTTGTGAGAAACACGATAGTTAAATTGAAAGTTTCTTTTTTTGCCCTTTTTATTGGAACTTGGAACTTGGTAAAGCTTCTTAATTTTAAACTGGACTGGTCTTTTTAAACTCCCTATTTTTACTTTTTTTTTTTTTTTTTAACAATTCTCTTGAAAGTCTGCTTTGATTAAGACTTTTTTTTCTGATTTGAGATTTATATTTTTTAAGAAAAAGAGGAAAGAAAAGAAAAGATTTTACTTTTTTCTCTTTTGTTCCTGGCTTTGGATACATGAGGGGGAAGTGAAAATGAAGAAAAATAAGTAGCACTGCCATCTAGAGGCTTGGATATATTGTTTTCTTTTTTGTTTATGTATACTCAAGGACTCTGAGCTTTCCACTGAAAAAGATAGTGGGATGAGCATGGTAGATTATTTATACAGGTGCTCATCTGTGAAACTATAGAGAGGTGGAGTCTGGAGTTAAAGTTGAAAGAAAGAAGATTGAAGTGACCTTGAAAATGTTGGAATTTCTTACCTTCTTTTTTACTTCCCTTCTAGCTGGATTTTTATATATGGAATTTAACTTTTTAACCCAGGAACTAGAATGTAAATTTTTTTCTTTTGCTCTTTTTGGTTTTTTTACTAAGAGAAAGACATAGACTATTATTTCTTTTTTTCCCTTCCTCTACCTCTTTTTCTTCAAAAAGATTAATTGGATTAAAGTATACAAGTACCTGAAGATTTTTTTCCCTTTTTATTTTTTACAGTGGCAGTTGTCTGCCTTTGTTCTTTTTTTCCTTTCCCTTTTTTTCTTTCCCTTTCTTCTTTTTACAGATAAGTATTACAAGATGAGCAGAAAGACAACAGCTCTAGCATCCTCAATAACAATAGCCTCCTCTTCACCATCTAGAGCAGGGGTGTCCAACCTTTCACCTTCCCTGGGCCACATTAGAAGATGAAAATTTGATTTGGGCCGCAAATAAAAATAAAAAAAATAAAAATAAAATAAAAATAAAAATAAAAATAAAATAAAATAAAATAAAATAAAATAAAATAAAATAAAATAAAATAAAATAAAATAAAATAAAATAAAATAAAATAAAATAAAATAAAATAAAATAAAATAAAATAAAATAAAATAAAATAAAATAAAATAAAATAAAATAAAATAAAATAAAATAAAATAAAATAAAATAAAATAAAATAAAATAAAACAAAACAAAATAAAATAAAATAAAATAAAATAAAATAATTTTTATTATTTATTATTCATTATTTATTATTTATTTTATAATTTTCTGGCTAAATTTTGTGGGGTGGGGGGATGGGGGGAAGAAAGCTCACCCACCTCACGCCTTCCTCTCCTCCTGCAAATTATTTATTTTTTATTAATTTTCTGGCCAAATTTTGTGGGGTGGGGGGGAGGGGGAGGAAGAAAGCTCGCCCGCCTTGTGCTGCCTACCTCTCCTCCTGCAAATGTGGCAGCAGCGGTGGGGGCAGAAGCAGTGGCGGCGGCAGCAGCAGCAGGGGCAGAAGCGGCGGTGGCGGCAGCAACAGCAGGAGGTGGCGGGGCAGGACTTTTGGGCTGTGGCTGCCTGCCTTTTCTGTTGCTCACCTCACCCCGCCTCATGCCTACCTCTCCTCCTGCAAATGCAGCAGCGGCGGGAGTGGGGGCAGAAGCAGGAGGTGGCGGGGTGGGACTTTTGGGCTATGGCTGCCCGCCTTTTCTGTTGCTTGCCTCACCCCACCTTGCGCCTACCTCTCCTCCTCCTCCTTGCTGGATCTTTCACAAAGGTTGGTGTGGGTGTTGGGCCGCATTATGAGGTGACCTGGGCTGCATGCGGCCCACGGGCCGCAGGTTGGACAAGCCTGATCTAGAGGACAACAATCAATACAGACAAAGTTACAACTGGAGAAAGAGAAGGAAGTGACACTGCAGATGATTATGCAAGGAATTCAGAAGATTGAAAAGAGAATAGAGAATATTGAGCAAAGAGCTGAGAATATTGAGCAAAGAACTGAAAAGACAGATGAGAAAATAGAGAACATTCAACAGATGATGAAATATGAGGACAGATTTAAGAAAATTGAAGAAGATGTACAAAGGGATTAGAAAATTGGAGATATTGATACTTGACTGAGTGATGTTGAAAAGGGCAGGAGTGTACCATTAGGCTAGAAATTGATAGATCAGAATTTTATCTGAGATTTGAAAATGTAGAAGAAGGAAAGGGTGAAAACCTTGCTGAAATAATAACAGAAATACTGGCAGAAGTGCTAGAGATAACCAAAGAGAAGATGATGAATGGGATGGATGAAGTGGTCCGTGTCTGTACAAGATATGCAATGAGAATAGGTTACCAAGAGAAGTTCACATTAGATTTATGAAAAAGATCATTAAAACACAGATGCTGTGGGTGGAAAGAGAGAAAACATTAAAATACAAAGAAATTGTGGTGCTGAAACAGGTACCAAGAAGAGTAAGAGAAATGAGAAGAGAATATTTATTTTTGACTAAAGAGTTACTTAAAAGAGGAGTAAATTACAGATGGCTGATACCAGAAGGCCTCTTGTTCACCTGGCAGGAACAAAGACACAGAATTGACACAATCGAAAGAACTGAGTTATGCTACTTAGAATATTTTAGAGGAAAGGAGGAAGACACAATAAAAGAAGAGTTGTTAATTGAATTTCAAGAGGTATGTATAGCAGTAATTGAAAAAAGAAAAGAAGAAGGTGCAGAAGGTGGTGTGCCCAGAGAGCAACAAAAACTAAGATCTACTAGAGCAATAAAACCCTCTTATAAAGCTTAATATGGATGAAAGAAAATTTATTATGATTAACATAAATGGACTTAATTTGGTTACTAAAAGAATAAAAGTATTTCATAAATTAGAGAAATTAAAATTTGATATAATTTGCTTACAAGAAGTACATATCAAAAGAACCAACACAAATATATATTGGGAAAAAAAATTAGGGAAATTTTTCACTTTGCTGACACAATGTAAAAAAAAGGTGTGGTGTTATATATTAGAGATACAATTTTGGCAGAACTAATTTACACAGATGATAATGGAAGGATTTTGATGGTGGAAATAATGAACAATCATGTTAAAACACTTTTAAATGTAATTTATGCCCCAAATGACAATCAAGAAGAATTTCACAGGAAATTACATATGAAAATAATATTTGTATGATGGGAGATTTCAATGGAATAATTAATGACCGATTGGACTATAAAATGCAGAAATCAACAAAGAAAACTAGAAAGATACTACCAAAATCTTTCTTTCAAATGATAGAAGAAGCAAACTTAAAAGATGAATCGAGAGAGAGAAATGTGGAAAACAAGCAATATACTTTCTACTCAAACAGACATGCATCATGGTCTAGAATGGACATGATATGGATGTCAGCAGGATTACTTGCTAACATTCGAGAAATTGAAATAGAAACAAGCACTTGGGCAGACCACAGCCAATGACAGTCATCTGGAAAGGACAAAAGAGGAGATCTAGATGGACTTTAAATAATATGATATTAAAGGAAAAAAAAACTTTTAACAAAAAATAGAGACAGAATTGGTTTTCTTTTTTTTAAAGAAAATAGAAAAGAGGATACATCTTTACAGAAACTCTGAAACATGATGAAGGCCTACACAAGAAGCTTGATAATAGATTATACAAGGAAAAGAAATAGAAATCAGAAAAAGACTTTCAAAACATTGGAAGATGACTATAAAAGACTGGAAAAAGAATTACAGAAGTCCTCACAAAAAAAGACATTAAAATTAGAATGGATATAACTAAACATAAAATGGGACTAATGGAAAAAGAGGAATTAGCACAGAAAATCAAAAATGCTAAACAGAATGACTTTGAAGATGCAAACAAACCAGGCAGATGGTTAGCCTATAAACTGGGAAAGGAAAGAGAATCAAGAAGGATTAGTCAATTAATAAATGAAGAAGGACATGTTTGCTATGGAAATGAAGAGAAGAAAAAATTATACAAGATTACTATGGAAAATTATATTATCAAGAAAATATCCAAGAAGAAAAAGTTAAACAATATTTATAGAAAGCGAATTTATCCCAGATACCCAAAGATATTGAAACAATGCTAGAAGGGAACATAACGATAATGGAATTAACAGAAGCTTACAAAAACTGAACACTGGAAAAGCACCAGGTCCAGATGGATTGCCAGCGGAATTTTATAAGACTTTTCAGGAAACATTGAATGTTCACCTATTAGAAGTCATGAACGAAGTTATGTCAAAGAAGAGAATACCCAAAACATGGTCAGAAACTTACAATACACTTATACCGAAGGAGGATACAGACCTGCAGCAAGTTAAAAATTATAGACCTATATCCCTATTATACTCAGGTTACAAAATTTTTGCTTCAATCTTGGCAGAAAGTCTGAAAAGATATTTAAATAATTTTATCCATGCTGATCAAATGGATTTCTGCCAAAGACACAAATCAAAGACAATGTGAGAATAATTCTGGGCACTTTGGAATACTATGAGGCACATCCTGAAAAGCAAATGGACTTGATGTTTTTAGATGTACAAAAAGCCTTTGACAATGTGGGTTGGCGATTCATCTTACTGCAATTGATACAAATGGGCTTTGGTAAAAAATTTATTCAAGCCATTGAAATGATATATCATAAACAAACTGCAAAAGTTATGATAAATGGAGAACTAACAGAATCCATAGATATAAAAAAAGGGACAAGACAAGGTTGTCCACTGTTGCCTCTCTTGTTTGTGTTAACATTGAAAGTGTTGAATAGGAATATTAGAGATGAAAAAGAAATAAAAGGGATGAAAATTAAAAAGGAAGAGTATAAATTGCAAGCTTTTGAAGATGACCTGGTATTTATATGAGAGGACCCATTGGAAACAGCACCTAAATTAATAGAAAAGATAGACGAATATGGAAAAGTAGCAGGTTTGAAAATAAACAAAGATAAAACAAAGATATTAACAAAGAATATATTAGCAAGACGAAAGAAAGAGTTGGAAGAAGTTTTAGAAGTACAGGTTACAAATAAGGTTAAGTGTTTAGGGATATATATTACACCAAGATGTAGCACACTGAAGGAGGATAACTATCTTAAACTCAAACAGCAGATTGTGACAGATTTGGCAAAATGGAAAACTTACAACTATCATTGATTGAGAGAATATCTACAATTAAGATGAATTTATTGCCTAGAATTCTATATCTATTTCATAAGATTCCAATTCAAGTTGGGAAAGAATTTTTTGAAGACTTAAATAGAATTGTGCTGAAATATATTTGGAAGTGGGAAGAAAGCAAGAAAACTAAAACTGTTACAAGATGCAAGAAAAAGAGGAGGGTTTGCCTAATTGGGAGTTATACTATTGAGTGACAAATTTGATGTGGGTAAAGGAATGGATAACATTAAGGAACAGTAGATTATTGACTTTAGAAGGGCATGACTTGCTGCTGGGATGGCATGCCTTCTTCTAGTATAAGGGAACTAAAACACAGTGGTATTTTAGAAGACATTACATTCGAGAGGCATTGTTTTTGAACTGGGAGAAGATTAAAAAGACAATATTACTTAAAAATTCCCTTATGGATATCTACTATTGAAGCTTTTTCTTACCCAATAATATATAAAAAGGAACAAATAGTTAGATATGGTGAGATATTGAATGAAAAGGGTGAACTTAAATCTATGCAAGCGTTGGAAGAACAAGGTGTAAAAATGAATTGGTTTTCATATTTGCAAATACAATCTAGATTTGATAAAGATTTGGGAACATTCAACATTCAACTTCTTTTGCAATTACCTTTTGAGGCTTTCCCTCCTTATGGAGGATGTCAATGATGGTTTTCTGCACAACTGTTAGGTCAGCAGTCTTTCCCATGATTGTGATTCCTACTGAACCAGACTGAGAGACCTTTGCAGGTGTTATGGCTTAATTATCTGATTAGAGTGGGACACTTTAAGCCTAGAATATTGAACCTTTTCACAATATTCTAACTTCTTTTGCAATTACCTTTTGAGCTTTCCCTCCTTATGGAGGATGTCAATGATGGTTTTCTGCACAACTGTTAGGTCATCAGTCTTTCTCATGATTGTGATTCCTACTGAACCAGACTGAGAGACCTTTGCAGGTGTTATGGATTAATTATCTGATTAGAGTGGGACACTTTAAGCCTAGAATATTGAACCTTTTCACAATATTCTAAGATTGTGGATTTGGGGTTTTCATGAGCTGTAAGTCATAATAATCTCAATTATGATACATCACGGCTTGAACTATCTTGCTTTGCATGTAATGAGTCTATCTCATATATTAGGTTCACCTTTTAACTTGCATTACTGAAATAAATGAACTTTGGCACGATATTCTAATTTTTTGAGTTTCACCTGTATAAGCATTACATGGTTAATGAAAATGCCTTCTCCTGTGATAATATTGTCTTCAACTATTACTCCAAGACTTTATAAATATTTAAATTGTAGCTGAATATTGAAGAATTCTTAGGGCATGTTACAAGGGACATTAATCTTGCCTAAATTTGTATTTTCTGGGATCCTTTCTAGCAATGGAAACCTCCTTTCTATTGCAACTAGAAGCTTTTATGGGGTACAAAAAGGGAAATTTCTTTTCCAGGGAAAGGATCTTCTTCAGTCTGTCATAGTTCTGAATCTGGCAATTATTTATCTGCATGATGTCATGATTGTAAAGGAAAAATAGGATACAAATGGGAAAAAAAATCTTAAAGAAGTATTTTATGTGAAGAATAATTCTGTGCAACATGTTCTAGTGCTGCCAGGTTAAAATATTGTGCACCAAGCAAGTAGCAGACTATTAATCAAACTTAATCATTATGCTTTGCTCAGCCAATTTGCTTTTGTGCTTAGTTCATGTTGTCTTCACATATTCTGGGGTGGAATAGATAATAAGGGGACAAAGTGTATGATATAGGGATGATTCTCTTCCATTCATTTAAAAACTATCTATGCCTGTCACAATTACAATCCATGTTTTCCTCTCTTTAAGCTGCTTGGTTTCCTCAGCTAACAATAATTTCCATTGCAAGCCTCCTCACAAAACAAAACAAAACAATCCCACTTGCTGCTCAACTTAAGATACTCCAGGAGAGTAGGGCTGGGATAGGTTATCTTTTGCTATTCTCTCTTCTCAAGTTCTGACATTAGGACTTTCCCCCCACGTTTCTCATCCCCACTTGACTTTGATAACAGTAGTCATTGCTGTCACCAACTTCCTGTATTCAGGAAGTGCCTTGGCAGTGCAGTGGTTAAAATATTGCAAGCTAATTTTGCCCACAGTCTGGAGTTCGATGTTGACTCAGCCTTCCATCCTTTTGAGGCTAGTAAAATACAGAGTCTTATTGTTGGGGGCAATATGCTGACTCTGTAAACTGCTTAGAGCGTGCTGTAAAGCACTATGAATCAGTATATCAAGTATAAAGCACTATGAAGCAGTCTAAGTGTTATTGCTGTTACCTGGAATCTATCCTGATATCTGAAGAGAGAGGGAGATGGGGGGGGGGAGAGAGAGAAAGAGCTTGCATTCCTTTTATCACCTTTCTGAATATTAAAAGATAAAAATGCAAAAATGAAGTGGTGTTAATAGTCTTGTAGTGTAAAGTGTGGGTAATTAATTGTTTCATCTCTTCTTCCTCTTCTTTTGCAACAAAGGAGATAAACAAAATAATAAAATATGAAAAACAAAGTCAACCTTTATTTAAAAAGAAGAAAATAAAATAAAAAGGCACTTATAAATTTTAATGATTAAATTCAAATATTAAAAGTTGCAGAGGATAAATTTTAGAATTGTCCAATTTGTGACAAAACAATTTTTAAAACAAACAAACAAAAACAAAAAAACCCTGTTGGTCTGACTGAGTTGGCTAGTTCTTTGCTTTACAGTCTCATGAAAAAGAAGACTGCTTAGATTTTAGACTGCTTTATTTTTGAACTATTATTACAAGATTGCAAGAAAATTCTAGATATATAGCCTAACAGAGAAATGGATGAGGTTATACATTCCATGTGATAATTTGTATAGACAAATAAGAATCCTATCCAAGAAAAAAACATAAATCAAGAATTTAACACAAGTTTCTGACTACATTTTTACCAATTTCTACTGAAATAGCGAAGTATGAAGTATCTATTCCTTTCATTTCATTTTCCTGGACTTCCAACAACTTGGAAACTCAAAAGTTCAAACAGAAGCCATAGACAATGCTACAGTCCATAATTTCTCTTGAATTTTGCTTCTAGATTTAGAAAGATTAGTCTTTTCTTTTCCATCTGAGACAAGGGTTGGGATAATATGTAGAGCCAGAAATCTGCAACCAGAAAAAAAGAGAGATAGATTTTGTCTTTTTTCTGCTTGAATAAAATATATTAGCAAAACAATGCAACATGAATACATTACAAAACACATTCAGAAATGTTTTTTCACCCTATTTTATTCCTCTAAATTCATATTCCAGACATATAAACTCTTTTGAGAAATAATTGTTGTATAGGCATATATATATGGATCTTTGGTTATTCGGGTTCTCTCCCGCGTAAGATTGGAAGTATCTAGGTAACGTTTCGATGGAGTCTCATTCATCATCTTCAGGCTTGGTCTTCAGCTCTGTGCTTCTCAGAGTGATGTGAGCTTGCAGCTGCTTCTTCCTTTTCTGAGGTTCTTGCGGGTATTTGTATGTGGATCTAGCAAATGATAATTCATTTATAAAACTTAGACTTAGTAATTATCCATTAATGCACTATATTGAATTTGCCAACTATACAATGGTACTATGATACAAAACTATTTTTATGATTTTATTGAAGATGACAAAATGTTTGATAGGATATTATTTAATTAGTTTTGAGTTAGAATTCTTCCCTCACCCCATTTTTCACTATGTTAGTATTTGGATTAATGCAAACGTCATGCAAAAGAAATCTAGAAAATGACTCTTAGGAAGAAGTTTACCTCTGGTATTCAATCATATTCTGAAATATTTATTGAATGGATGGAGAGATACATTTGCACAAAGAAAAGTAGATTCAGCATTATTCAATCATAAAACTAAAATGAAATAATCATTTCCCAATTATATAAAAGCAATGTAAAAAGAGAGTCCTTTAGTAGGCATATTAAAGAGCATTAAAGAAAGCTAGACAGAAAATAGCATGCCAAAAGCTTCAAACTTCAAAGTGAGAATTTCTATGAAAAATCTACACCTTCTTTTTGTAATCTGGTAAAAATGTGAACCATATATGAAAAGAAATACAAATTTCTGTTGTGCAATCTTCTTCTACTTCTGGTGAAAGAGGGGACCTTGTGACATGTAAGTTCAAATTATTTGAATAATTTGCTACATCATGCTGATCTTTCCATTACTGTTTCTCCTTTCTTGGGTTCACTTCATGTGATTAAATGGGTCACATCCTCATTCAAAGTGTCAAAGTTTCATTCAGATATAAATGGTAAACTGCAAATGCAGAAGATCTAAGTTTGGGATAAGGCTCCTAAAAGGATGTCCTTCAAATTTCATGGCAAGTCAAGAGCAAAAAGGTTAATGCATACATATAATTGTGATAAAACCTTATGCATATTGATATTAAAAGGGTAGTATTTCAAATTAGACTTAAAGAATTCTACTTATTAGCTTAATCCTATGGTTATTTAATGCTTCTCCAGATCATGTAGATTAATATATTTTGACACTTGGCCCAGGAAAGAGAATCATTATTCTTGTAGTCATGATACAGAAGTGGGTGAGTGGTTTGGGAATGAACAACATTAATGAATTCTTATGTCCTCTAAGCAGCTGCTTACTTATTATTTTGACACGATATATTGGATAGAATAGGAAAGACTATCAAATAATTTAAGGGCTCTTTTTTTCTGCTTTATTCTGAACTTTGAATAATGTTCTTTCAATTCTCATGTGCATTTTGAGGGCAATAGCTGGATGGAAGGATATAAAACTTTTCTCTTCCTAATCTGCACTTCTATACTTTGTCTAAATGGGTTTGAATAGAGAGTTTCATTCAAAGGGCACAGACATTACTAAAATGCCTAGTAAGATGAATGATTAAAAAAATCAAAACTTTTAAAGGAACATTTGAGGTGGTTTGATGTAATGATTTAGATGCTGGCCTTGAAAACAGGAGACTAAGTTGTAGCTCCACCTTAGCCATGAAAGCTGGCTGGATGACTTTGGGCCAATCATTCTCTTTTAGCCCAACCAACTATATGTATTTTGGATTATCTATAAAGTAATATAGGCAGGATAATAAATAAAATAAATATTACCAAAATGATGAAAATGCTCATTAAATGACACAATAGCTTTTTATTTTACTTAAAGAGAGATGAAAAAAAATGTTGATCATTCACTCTTTTTATATTTTTCTTTCAATGTGATTTGAAAAAAAAAAAATGATTCCAGGATTCTATTACATCAAATTAATTTTGGGAGTTCATTGTAAACTCTACATGTAGTACTTATCTGTAATTATCATTCATAACCATAAATATTAATTACATAGTTGTACATAAGTGAATGATTGGTAGCTTTTCTTCCAATAAATATATATGTGACTCAACAGGTCTACATATCCCTCTAGCAATCTTATTGCAATGAAAATGTTAAACTAATATTATAATGCTTATTTTTTTGTTTTTATATCTCTTATGCTCTTACTCCCAGAACATCTGTAGATTGATTGCCACTTCTCATTGAATTCAAAACTCTTTTCAAAACTCTATTCTTTTCTTGGTCATATGTTTTTCAGTATGCAAGCCTAAACTTTTGTATGTGAAACAAATGGAAGCTTTCCCTTTATATAACATAATATTCTTTATTGGCCAAGTATTATTGGACACACAAGAAATTTGTCTCCAGTACATAAGCTTTTATTATACATACAAACAACAAAGTAATATAAGCATAAAATACCAATAGGAGAAGCAAGTAGGAACAATGAGAAGGATAATACTAATACAGCTCTTTTACATAAATATTTATTCTTAGATATGACAGTGTAAATATCCTTAGACATAGGACAGTGCTGTGGGAATTAGGTGTTCAGAGAGAGATGGCACAAGGGAAAAAAAAGATGCTTTTGTTTCTAGTTGTTTGGGTATGTAATGCCCTACAGTGGAGTCCTGAGTTGAAACAGTTTGTGTCCAGATGTGTAAATATTTTTTTAGGCCCTCTTTCTGATCCATGTAGTATACAGGTTCTCAGTGGAAAGCAGGTTGGTTGCAACTGTTTTTTTTTCTGTAGTCCTAACTATCTTTTCAAATCTGTATCTGTCTTGTTTGGTTGCTGCACCAAACCAGACACTTGCTCTGTTTCTCTTTTTCCTGCTACCTGAAGTACAATTTGCTCTGTCCTTAATTAACATACTCGAGATCCCCGCGCTTTGATTGGCCAAAGCGCGGGGCTCTCTGATTGGTCAGGCGAGCCGCGCCGATTGGCTCGCTAGGAATCTCCCGCGATTGGTCCATTCAGATCGCGGGAGATTCAAAGCGGTGCCATTGGCCGCGGCTGCCGCAGCGAAAGGAATAAAAGCCACGGGCTTTTTTCCTTTCACCAGTTCGGTTCCAACTCACAAATAAAGAGCTTGCACTAAAGTCACCGACTCCTGGCATCATTTCGCGGACACAACACTGGCGACGAAGGTGGGATCCGGACCCTGAACCGACCCACGTGTCTGACGGAAGCCAGACGAACCACCGCGATGGCAAAAATCGCACCACCCGCACCCTTCAACCCCGCCACCGAGGACTGGGAATCGTTCTCCGACCAATTCCACATGTACCTCGAGTGCAGCGGCCTGAAGGACGCCACTGGCCCAATGAAACGCGCTGTCTTCCTGACCCACTGTGGGACCAAGGTCTTCCAGATGGCCAAGGAGCTTGCCAAACCCGCCGATGCGACCGCGATGGACTGGGACGTCCTCGAACCCATACTTCGGCGGCACTACGCTCCAGTGGTACCCATCCTGATCCGGTGCAACGAGTTCTACCGGCGGGACCAGAGGTCGGGTGAGAGCTTCAGCGACTTCGTCGCCGAGCTGCGGCGTTTAGGGGGGCTTTGCGAATTCGACAACCTAAACGACGCCCTGCGAGACCGAATCGTGCTCAGTTTGTGGGACCCCATCCTCCAGAGCCGGCTGATGGCCAAGGGCAACATCAGCCTAGCAGACACCCTCACCGCAGCCGCAGCCGCCGAAGCAACCCGAACTTCCGCCGACTGCATGCGCAGACCAAACACTGGGGACCGCAGCAGAAACAACAACCCGGCGAGGTCGACCGAGCCCCAACCCAAGACGACCACCCACCAGGGCAATTTCCACTCGGCATCGGGCACTTCCGATGACAAGGAGGACATCCATCGACTCCAGACAGGCCGCGACCCACGGAACCGGCGAGGTCGTAAGTCGAGGACCAACTGTGCCGGTTGCGGCGGCGACCACCCCAGGTCAGAATGCCGGTTTTTCGAATCGATCTGCCGGCATTGCGACAAGAAGGGACACATCGCCCGTGTCTGCCGCCTGAAGAAAAATCGCAGCCCAGCACGATGGGACCAGAACGACCGGAGGAGAGAAAGCACACCACCCCGGACCAGAGATCGCCCCTCGGACAGCCGATGGGACCGGAACAGACGATCCTCACGAGGCGGCGACAACCGGCAGAGAGAGGACACCCACCAGACGGTCACCATCGGCCACGCCATCACCAACGACGCCCGGAAGGTCCACGTGGAGGTAGGCATCGAGGGCCAGCCATGCAAAATGGAGGTGGACTCCGGGTCCTACCTCTCCATGATTGCATGGCATGAAATAAAGCGCTTGGTGCCTACCCTCCAAAGGAGGAACGTAGACAGCCAGAGACTCATTGTAAAGGACTACCAGGGAAACCGCATCCCGGTAGTTGGAACCAAACACTTCAACATCACGTATAAGGGGCACACCGAATGACTTCCCATGACAATCGTCGACCGCGACCGCCCAAGCCTACTGGGACTGCAATGGTTCGCCCCGCTCGAAATTGCATTCACGGGAGTCGACAACGTCACCGACGATGGCTGGGAGCAGCAACTGGCCCGGGAGTTCCAAGAGGTCTTCGACAGAAACCTAGGCAAGTACCGAGGGCCCCTTATATCTTTCGACCTAGACCCTAACGTCCCCCCAAAATGCCTGAAACCAAGGCGGGTGCCATTCGCACTGAAACCCAAGATAGACGAGCAAATTGACAAACTCGTCAAACAAGGGGTTCTACAGCCCATAGACCAAGCCCGGTGGGAGACCCCCATAGTCACCCCGATCAAGCCCGATGGGTCAGTGAGGATCTGTGGGGACTATAAGGCCACCCTAAATGGCGCGCTGCAACAAAGCGCCTACCCCGTCCCAGTAGTGCAACACCTACTGCACTCACTGGGAGGGGGCAAGGTTTTCGCCAAACTCGACCTCGCCCAGGCATACCAACAGTTGCCGGTTGATGAGCAAACGGCAGAAGCGCAGACCATAGTCACCCACTGGGGGGCATTCAAATGCAACCGACTCCAATTCGGAGTCAGCGTGGCACCGGGCATATTCCAAAGCCTAATGGAGAGACTATTGCAAGGTATCAAGGGGGTGGTACCTTACTTCGACGATGTCCTTGTGTCGGCAGCCAACCAAGCCGAACTAGAGGGTCGACTAAGGGAGGTCTTAACCAAATTTAAAGAAACCGGACTAAAAGTCAAGAGGGAGAAATGTCAGCTATGCACGGAACGAGTAGAATTCCTGGGGTACCTCCTCGACTGTCACGGCATTCACCCCACACACAAAAAAATCAAGGCCATCAAAGAAGCCCCCACACCCAAGTCAAAGATGGAACTACAGGTGTTCTTGGGGTTACTGAACTTTTACAATGTTTTCCTACCCCAAAAGGCGACGGCGGCGGAGCCCTTGCATAGGCTCCTGGACAAGGCGGCGACCTGGACTTGGGGGAAACGCGAGCAAGCTGCCTTCCAAAGAACGAAGGACCTCCTCACCTCGGACGCCGTCCTTATACAATTCAACGAGACCCTACCTCTGGCCGTCACATGCAACGCATCACCCTTCGGCGTCAACACTGTCCTCAGCCATACCCTTCCCGACAGAAAAGAAGCGCCCATCGCATTCTTTTCAAGGACCCTCACCAAACCGGAGCGGAACTATAGCCAACTGGACAAAGAGGCTCTGGCTATCGTTGCCGCCGTGAAACGATTCCACGAATATCTCTACGGCCGGACTTTCACCATCATAACGGATCACAAGCTGCTGCTGGGAATCCTTGCAGGAAACCGGGCCACCCCGAACATTCTGTCTCCCCGAATGACAAGGTGGTCCGAGTTCCTGGCAGCCTACAACTACGAACTCATACACAGACCGGGTAAGACGATCTCCCATGCAGATGCCTTAAGCCGCTCGCCGCTACCGGAACCTGACACCGACCCAGCACCCACGACGACCACCCTCAGCACAGAGACTCTACCCAACCTGCCCATAACCACGTCAAACATTGCCCGAAAGACTAATAAAGACAAACGTGTGGTGCGGGTGTTGCATTGGGTGGCCGGAAAGGGACAACGACGAGTCTGTCAAAGCGTTCCGAAACCGCCAAACGGAACTCTCCTTATTAAAAGGGTGCATACTATGGGGGGATAGGGTGGTCATTCCGGAAAAGCTACAGGGGAAGGTTTTGGAACTGCTACACGAGGGGCACCCTGGCATCGTTAGGACTAAAGCCCTGGCCAGAAGTTACGCTTGGTGGCCAGGGATGGACAAACAAATAGAGGCCTGTGTAGCAAGGTGCCAACGATGCCAGGAAACTAGGCCAAGCCCACCCACAGCACCCGTCCTAGAGTGGGAAACCTCAAGGGGACCTTGGTCTTGGATCCATATAGACTTCGCCGGGCCCACAAAAGGACACACCTTCCTCATAACAGTTGATGCTTACTCCAACTGGCTGGAGGTAAGCAACATGAAGACGACAACCACAGAGGCCGTGATCAAGGAACTCTGCAAACTCTTTGCAACACACGGCCTCCCAGATGTCATCATCTCCGACAACGGGCCCCAGTTCACCTCGCTGGAATTCGAAAAATTCCTAGCGGAAAGGGGCATCCGCCACGCACTGACAGCACCAGTGCACCCGGCGGCGAACGGTAGGGCGGAACGGATGGTCCAATTCACTAAAAAGACCATCCGGAAAATAGACCATGGGGAGATCCAGGAGAAAATTAACAAATTACTCTTCACCCAACACATAACCCCAAATACCACAACCAATAAAAGCCCAGCCGAACTATTAATGGGCAGAAAACTAAGGTCCCCACTCGACAGGTTACACCCCATGTATAACCCGGAGAGGCCCCCAGACTCAAACAGCAAACACCGAACCTTCGCACCCAGTGACCCCGTATACGCAAAGAACCTGACGGGAGACCCACTATGGATCCCAGCCGTCATCACACAAACAACAGGCCCACACTCGTACCGGCTACAAACAGCAGACAGACGAGCGTGGAAATGCCACATCGACCAACTAAGGTCGAGGACTACCAACCAACAAACCACCGACGCACAAACAGGCGAAACCAACCCCCACAACACAAACCAAGGGGGGAGGGAATACCCAGGGGACCAAAACCAAAGAAGAATAAACCAGCAGTACTCACCGGAAAGCAGCCATCACGACCCCTCACCAGGAAGAAACAGCCAGGCCAGCTCGACCGACCCGGAAAGACCGAGTGGGAGCAGCGAAACCCACAGCTCAACCAACCCGGAAGGCCCAGGAGGGAGCTACGGAGAACGGACCGGCCCAATCGACCAGCCGGTTCCCACGACGGCAGCAGGAGCAGCAGAGATCCCGACCGAACCGGCCGGGATCCAGCCTACAACTGAGTTGCGCAGGTCAAGTAGGCCCAGACGAAGCCCCGCCTACCTACGTGACTACGCAACATAAGGACTGAACCAAGAGGGGAGGGGTGTTCTGTCCTTAATTAACATACTCGAGATCCCCGCGCTTTGATTGGCCAAAGCACGGGGCTCTCCGATTGGTCAGGCGAGCCGCGCCGATTGGCTCGCTAGGAATCTCCTGCGATTGGTGCCATTGGCCGCGGCCGCCGCGGCGAAAGGAATAAAAGCCGCGGGCTTTTTTCCTTTCACCAGTTTGGTTCCAATTCACAAATAAAGAGCTTGCACTAAAGTCACCGACTCCTGGCATCATTTCGCAGACACAGCACAATTTATATTTAATCATTTAGAAAGATTAAATGAGAAAAAAAGGACAAGGAATAGAAAAAAATAGTGAAAAGGAACAAAACAATAGATGTAAGAGAAAAAAAATTGCTAGAACTAGCTGAAAAAAGTCAAAGATCACTTAGAAAACATTGCATAAAGGAATTGAACACATAAGAGTAGCACCTATATGTTCTCATTTTTCCTCCATTTTTTATTTTTATTTTTTCTATACACATTAGAGTTTCCCTAACTTGTTAATAACTCTTTATTTCTGTTGGCAAGATTGGCTACAATCTTTTAATGCTAACCTGGTCTTAGAAAGAAAGTTGGATTGCAAGAGCAATCAATCATTGTTGCTTCCATAGTGAACATACACAACTGTGCTCTCCAGCATTGAGAAAAATGGTTTGCCTAATGAGTGCTCCCATTATGAAGATTGACATCTCTCAAGAAAACCTCTCAAGACAGCCATACCTACATTTTCTCCTTAGGAAGAGTTAAGAGACAGGCTAACTTCCTATTCTGTTGCAATGAATATTGGCAATTTTATATCCTTTTTACTTCCCCTTAGAAGTGAATGTGCTGGTTTTGCCTATATCTTGTCATTAAACCATCAGGACAAAGGTCAAGATACGGGGGAAGCATCTGTGCCCAGCAATATAGGGGGAACAGGAAGAGCAGAATCTGATACATCATTCCATATTTCTGTTATTATTTTCAGTAAATGAATGTAGCTGCCTTTAATTTTGTATGTATGTATGTATGTATGTATGTATGTATGTATGTATGTATGTATGATATTCAACTTTGTTCGGGTATTTTCCCACGTCATTATAGTTGTGCTTTTAAAGTTGTAGCAATGTTTCGGCAGAATCTCATCTGCCATCATCAGGCTTCTGTATAGTGTTCATTGCACCACCACCCCCGACCCCAAAACCAAACAAGCTGACACATGCCAAGAACACAGACCCAGACCCCAAACTCGAAGCCATACTAAAACCCAGAATTCTACATCACAGCCACCCGCTCAGGATATCACATCAGAAAACTCAGGACATTACACCCCAAGAACTCAAGAAGTTGCAACACAACAAATGACCCAGGATGTCACAGCACAAGACCAAGGATACCACAGCAATAAGTCTCACAAGGTCATCACACAACCCATTACCCAAGCCGTTACTACACAGGAGGCTAATGGAAAAGAGATCAAAACACAAACGACCCAGGAGATTACAACACAGGACCCAGGATACCACAACAAAAGAACTTGCAAGCCCATCACATAACCCATTACCCAAGCCATTAAAACACGAGAGGCTAATGGAAAAAAGATCACTACAAAACAAATGACCCAGGAGATTACAGCACAAATTCCAGGATATCTCCACAACAAAACTCACAAGGCCATCACACAGCCCATTATACCAACATCAACTCCATCAACCAATCAAGAGGCAGCAGTGCAGCCAACCAGCCCAGCACACCAGCCCCCACCACCAGTATTTATAGAGAGACGGCAGCTCTGATCACACACTGTTTGCATTGGCACAAAGCCAAAAGCACCAGCCTGAGGATGGTGAGTGGGCCCTCACCAAAATGTTGCCAAGATACTCTTAATCTTACATAGGAAAAGACCCAAACACACCGAGACCTACATACCTGTACCCATGAAAATCTACGAAAATATATACAATATTAACATTCAGAGGGGTAAACATTGATAACCCTATAAATGAATAACAGAATAACAGAAGTGAGCCCTAGTTCCACCTGAGCACATTTGTAACAGATGTTATGAGTTGAAAAACAAATCCCAAAACTTTAAGCCAACTTCTTGTGTTTGTAATACAATGTAACAAATGAAAAAATAGTAGATCTGACTGTATCTGTATTTCATAATGGACCCAGAAGGCTAAGGTAGCTTTACAGACAGTTCGTATTAATGCAGATAAAAATATGCATTTGAATGCAGTATTGTGTAAATTCACACAAGAGTACTTGGAGGTCTCATTAAATTGATTGATGTATCATTGGGTACAGATGTACAGGTTTACTTCCAGCAAATCAAAAATTTCTAGTAGTTAAAAAATTCCATCTGACTTTTTTCAATCATAATAAGTGTCCTTTCAGTGTGAATACAAATGTGGTACTATTTGCATATGTCATGCTTCACTGCAAAATTGATTGAGAGATCCCCAGAGGAAATTATTTTGTAACATATAAGAAATATAGGAAAAGATTCCAAAAAGAGAGGAAGAAACTGAAACATACATAAGCAAAACTAATATGATGACATGAGTTATAAGGCTTAGAGACATGATCCATAACCTGCTTGAAAAGATTAGCTTTGAAGAAGGATTCAAGGAGTAAAAAGGATGGTTGCACAAACATCCAAATGAGAGGATAGTAGAAGAAAATTGACAGGAGTAGAAGATTACGAATGGAGTAAGATGGCGAAAAAGATCACAGAAAATGATGTGTCAATAAAATATAAATGTAGAGAGAAAAGTCAATCTTTAAAGCTTTTGCAAGTGAAGGGACCTAAGGAATGAAGATATATGGTCAGAACAATATAATTGCAATATAATTGGTTGTAAAATAATTCTATTAATTTATATGCAATCCAGGTGTCTAATAGATTTCCATCTAACTTCAAAGAAAAGTGTGATTAGTGCTTTTTTTTCTTTCCCTTTCCATATTGAAAAGAAGAATGATTTAAGAATGATTACAAATATGGAAACAAAAATGTGTAAACAAAGGTAAAAATATTGGCTGGGATGCTCAGAATTCAGCTAATGCTGATCATGAGAATGTTGCAATGGAGAGATGGTAGTCATACATTATTGTAGTTCGATGTTTTGAACTCTTTGTAAGCTGCTCTTAGTCACATGGCAAGTTGATGGTCTCAACATTCAATATAACAATAAGTCATCTGAAGATTCTTTCTTCCCAATATATTGAACCAACTATCAGCTAACCTTACCTAGGATTTATAAAAAATATGCATTGCAGGATAAATAGTGAGTGTGTGTGTGTGTGTGTGTGAGAGAGAGAGAGAGAGAGAGAGAGAGAGAGAGAGAGAGAGAGAGAGAGAGAGAGAGAGAGAGAGAGAGAGAGAGAGAGAGAGAGAGAGAGAGAGAGAGAGAGAGAGAGAGAGAGAGATGAGTGTGGTACTAGTGGCTTATGATTAGCTCCCAGATTGTAAGAATGACTAGAAGGATAAGCCAGATGATATGGTGGTCTATTTAAAATAGAAATAAACTTACAGAAAGGTAATCTCTGAAGAGGAACCAGTTTAAATTTAATCTGAAATTTTCAAAATAGAGAACAATTAAAACTAATAATATGGTATAATAGATGAAAAGCTGTTAACAAACAATTGCCAAAAGTAATTAGAAGTATGTGAACTTAGTATCCATGAAGGTTCTGACCATGATATGAGTGAAGATGGCTATTCTTCCTCTCTTAGAGGTTTAAACTGACCAGAGATCACTGACTTGAGGTCACCTCTTAAGGAACAACTCTCTGGAGCAGTTGTAGGTGATCTCAAGTTCTCTCATTGTTCAGAGAGGAAAGTCGACTGCAGCAGTGGTTTAAATGGCCACACTGAAGAGGAAGACTCAGCTGGATTAAGATTTGTGCTGGAGGGAAGAAAGAGGTGGATAATGATATAGTTTCAGGCATGGGTGAAATGACTGGAGACAATCTTAGTTGGTGAACTTTCAGCTCTTTATTACATAGTGACTTAAGAGGGTGAACAACAACAACTCTGCCTTATATAGGTGACCTTAATGTGAAATAACCAATAGGGAGCTGTAAGACGCTAGCTCCAGAACCAATAAGAGTCCTTCATTAAGGGCCAATCGGATTCTCTGAACCCAACCAATCTGATCGAGCCGCTTAACACCCAATCAGAAGTGCAGGGCCAGAACCCTGCACTTTACCCCAAGCTTGCTTTTATTTAACTATTTACATGCACAACACCCCTTCCCCCTGGCTCCTCAATTATGGTATGGTTATATAGTCCTTCAAATAGGACAGTTGTCTTTTGGGTCTATTAGATTTTTTTGGACTGGCTGTGTGCAGTTCTGTTGAGGTAAAATGTTGTTTGGCAGTGGCTCAGCTTCTCGTTCTGGTGTGATTTCCCTTGGAGTGTACGATTCTTCCTCCTGCTCCATTTCTTGAGTTCCACTAGATTCATTGCTCTCTTGGAACAGGTTCCCTGGAATGTCATCTTCTTCCATTCCTTCCCCCCCCTCAGTTTGGTCGTAGGGGAGTTGCTGGCTGGCCGAAAGGAGTCGTGACCGTAATTGGTCAATATGTCGTTTCCACAGTCTTTCATCAACACATTTTACAATATAGGATTTGGGCCCAGTCTCGCGTATTATCGTTGCTTCAATCCAAACCAGGTCGCCTGATAAATTTCTTGCATAAACGGGGTCGCCTACCTTGAAGGTACGGTAGCGTCCGCTAGATCCTGCAGGCTTTTCTGGCTCGTAAGCAGGGTGCAATCGGTCGAGGCGGGAACGGAGTTTTCGCCCCATGAGAAGTTCTGCGGGAGTTCTGCCAGTTACGCTGTGCGGAGTGATGTGTTGTAGAAGTAGAATGCGGTTTATTTTTTGGTCAATATTATCATAGTCCACTTTTTGCAAAGTCTTTTTTACAAATTGGACCATGCATTCCACTCGGCCGTTGGTAGCAGGATGCGCCGGCGAGGTGAGCGCATGGCGGAGGCCATTATCAGCAAGGTACTGTTCAAACATTAGCGCTATAAACTGTGGTCCGTTGTCGGACACCAGGACGTCCGGCAATCCATGAGTTGCAAAGAGTCTATTGAGGACTTTAATGACAGCTTCGGAGGTTCTATGGGTCATTCGATGAATTTCCAACCAATTAGAGTATGCATCGACAGTCAATAATAATGTATGTCCTTTAATCGGCCCCACGAAATCCAGGTGGATTCTGGACCAGGGCCCGCGTGGCGTCTCCCATTCAGTCAGTGCAGCTTTTGGCGGTGCGTTGCTGTTTTGTTGGTACTTGGTGCAGGCCTTGACCCATTGCTCGATGTGTCGGTCCATGCCTGGCCACCAAGCGTAGCTCCGTGCAAGTGCTTTCATCCGCATGATCCCGGGATGTCCTTCGTGCAAAATTTGTAACAGCGAGTTTTGGAGTCGTTCTGGAACGACGACTCTATTGCCCCAGATGACACAGCCTTTTTGCGAAAAAAGTTCAGTCTGTCTTGTTTTAAATGGCGCGAAGTCATCTGGGACCTGGTCCAAAGGCCATCCACGTTCTACCCAGCCTAGGACTCAAGCTAGGGTATGATCTCGTCTGGTCTATCTCGCGATATCTCGAGCGGTCAAAGGAGGCGAGTTGAGCATCTCGATTTGTAACACCGATACTGTTGGTGCCAGATCGTCGAGAGTTTCTGGTAGCGGTGCTCTGCTGAGTGCGTCGGCGTGGAGAATGGCTTTCCCCGGGAGATGTAACAATTGATAATTATAAGCAGCTAGGAACTCTGACCATCGAGTCATTCTTGGGGACAATATATAGGAGGGTGGTTTGTCCCCAGCGATTATCCCCAGTAAAGGTTTGTGGTCAGTTACAATGGTAAATGTCCTTCCATATACATACTCATGGAATTTTTTTACGGCTGCCACAATTGCAAGAGCTTCCTTATTTATTTGTCCATAGTTACGTTCTGCCTGAGAAAGAGTCTTCGAAAAGTATGCAACAGGGGCCTCGTTTCCATTAGGCAGCACATGGCTCAAAATAGCGCCCACCCCAAACGGTGAGGCATCACAAGTTATAACCAATGGTAATGCTTCATCATATTGCATAAGTACAGAATCAGATGTAAGTAAATCTTTTACATTTCGAAACACTTTTTCCTCCTGGTAACCCCAAACCCACAATGCTTTCTTATCTAATAACCGGTGTAACTGTTCGGCCACAGTCGCCTTATATGGTAAAAACACATTATAGAAATTAATAAGGCCTAAAAATGCCTGGAGATCTGTTTTGTTACGGGGTCTGGGAGCATTTTTTATCACCCTTAATTTACTCTCAGTAGGGTGGATACCCTGACTATCAATGCGATAACCTAGAAATTCAACACTGTCTGTATACAGATGACATTTATCCTTTTTTACTTTCAATCCCGCTTCTTGGAATTTCCAAAAAACACATTTTAAACAATTCTGTAGAATTTTTCTTACTAGGAGCTGCAATTAACACGTCATCAAAATACAGAACCACACCCTTGATTCCCTGCAATAATCGTTCCATTAAACTTTGGAATATTCCCGGGGCTACACTTACCCCGAATTGCAATCAGGTACATTTAAAAGCACCTCTGTGCATTACTATCATTTGAGCTTGGGCTGTTTTATCGTCCACGGGCAATTGTTGATAGGCTTGAGCTAAATCTAACTTAGCAAAAACCTTTCCGCCTCCCAGGGAATGAAGGAGGTGCTGTACCACCGGCACTGGATACGCGTTCTGCTGGAGGGCGTGGTTTAGAGTGGCCTGGTAGTCCCCACAGATTCGGATTGACCCATCTGGTTTAATGGGGGTTGCAATAGGAGTTTCCCATGGAGAATGATCAATGGGTTGCAGTACCCCTTGTTTAATTAGTTTGTCAAGTTGTTCATCTATCTTGGCCTTAAGGGCGAACGGAACGTGACGGGGCTTTAAACGGATCGGGGTGACCTTAGGGTCGAGGCTAAATGAAATTGGGGTCCCCTTATACTCGCCCAGATGATCTGTGAAGACATTGCTGAATTCAGTAATAAGGTCCTCTTCCCACTCGCAATCACCGACTCGGTTAACGCCGGCTACTTCGATGCCAAGTGGTGTGAACCATTGGAGTCCCAACAAACTAGGCCTGTCCCTATCGATGATCGTTAGAGGTAAGTATGCCGTATGCTTTTTAAATGAGACACGGACTCGACAAGACCCAACCACAGGGATCCGATTCCCTTGGTAGTCTTTAAGGATGAGACGTTGCATTCGAAGGTCTTGGCGTTGGATGGTAGGAATGAGTTGCTTTAATGTCTTCCACGACACCATCGAGAGGGACGATCCGGAATTGACCTCCATGTGGCAAGGTTGGTTCTCTATGGCTACTGTGACTCGAATCTTCTTAGCGTCCATGGCTGAGGCATGACCTATAGTGATAGTATGGTGGGCCTCTTCTTTTTGCAACGCTCGATATCTGTAGGAGTGGTTTGCTGGATCTCACCTTACAGGATGGTTTCCTGCCGATTGGCGAGAGCTGGTTCCCCTTGAGGCCTGACTTGGTCCCGGTAAACTGCGACAGACTCGACTGATGTGGCCTCATTTTCCGCACTCATGACAGATCGCATCACGGAATTTGCAATCTGCCCTGGGGTGGTTTGCCCCGCAACCAGTGCAAGGGCATGAGGGTTTAGAGCGAGGGACCCAGTCGAACCACAGTCGATGGACCCCTTCTTCGTCGCTGTTTGATGACGAAGAGAGGTCCTCGTGGTGCGTCGTAACAAGCTGCTCTTCTGACTTGGATAAAAGGTCGCCTGTCTGTGGGGTCGCTGGGTTTCGGCTTCGCTGTAGTTGCGCCGCGGACTTTTTGGTCGCCTCAGCAGCCGTGGCTTCGGCGATGGCGTCAGCAAGGTCGATGTCGCCTTTCGCCATCAGCTTGCTTTGCACGCCCAGCGCATCTAATCCCAGAATTAAGCGGTCTCTCAGTGCTTCATCTAAGTCTGCGAATCCGCAGAGGCCTCCCAAGTGTCGAAGGTCTGCCACGAAGTCAGCCACACTCTCTCCTTTTCGCTGGCTTCTTTGATAGAATTCGTGACGTCTCACGAGTGTAGGTATGGTTGGAGCGTAATGGTCTCTCAGGAGAGGTTCGAGGTCGTCCCAGCTCATTGCTTTAACTTCTCGAGGTTTCGCGAGTGCCTTTGCCATTTTAAAGACAGCCGGGCCGCAGTACGTCAGGAACAGCACCCGCTTCTTGGCTGGTGTGGCGTCCTTCAGGTTGTTTGTTTCAAGAAACATTTGGAAGTGATCCATGTAGGATTCCCAATCCTCTTGGTTCGGATCGAACGGAGCGGGTGATACGATGCCGCTGGACATGGTTTCCGTTGGTGGCGTCGTCTTGGCACCTGCTCTGTTTTTCTTCCCGGTTCCTTAAGATCAGATGTATCCAAATCCCATCCTCGTCACCAGTGATATAGTTTCAGGCATGGGTGAAATGACTGGAGACAATCTTAGTTGGTGAACTTTCAGCTCTTTATTACATAGTGACTTAAGAGGGTGAACAACAACAACTCTGCCTTATATAGGTGACCTTAATGTGAAATAACCAATAGGGAGCTGTAAGACGCTAGCTCCAGAACCAATAAGAGTCCTTCATTAAGGGCCAATCGGATTCTCTGAACCCAACCAATCTGATCGAGCCGCTTAACACCCAATCAGAAGTGCAGGGCCAGAACCCTGCACTTTACCCCAAGCTTGCTTTTATTTAACTATTTACATACAAAACAGATAACATCTGAACCGGGACAACTGGGCAATACAAGTAAATAAAAGTACCCCGGGGTTAAGGTAACATGGAATTTTTTAAAAAAGAAAAGTGAGTGGCGAAATTACAAAGGGACAGGAAAAAAAATAAGAAAATATTTTTGACAGCTAAGCGGCGTTTTGAAATGGGAAAGGAAGAAGCCAGAACTAAAGATTAAACTAAATTGGATTAAAATGTTTTGGTAATAAACAGGCATAAAATAAAGCTGGACTTAAGATTGTCAAAAAATAATAATAAAAAAGTTTACAAATTGGAGACTGGACTGTGCTGGAATATTGAGGTTCGAAAAACCATAAATAAAAAAAATAGGAGAAAAAGGTGAAGACTTTGTATAAAGGAGAGTGTCACCTTTTGACAAACACTTGAGCTCAAACAAAAGGGGAAGCATCCTGTTTCTGAATGAACTTGTGTGGATATAACATTAAAGAAATATTGAAACAAATTAAGAATCTTAGAAAGTGAAAGCAGAACCAGAATAAAGAAAACAGCAAAGAAAGACTGACGGTGGGATTGATTGGTGCTTTTGGTATAGACCCTGCCCTGGAATAATTGAGAACTTTAGAAAATTGAAAGAAGAAAGAAGGAAAGTAAAAGTGGTTTTTTTTGTGTGTGGACTTAATGATCATAAAATATAAGAGTGTGTAATGATGATATCTCTTCGGGAATTAAAAATGGAACTTAAAAATATGAGAGAATTACTACAGGAAAGAGGTGAATCACTTTGCTCTGTGTTAGAAAAAATGGAAATGGCAATTGAAGAACAAGAAGAAAGAGCTTCAGAGGAGGAGTTGACCCAAGGAAAAGACATTTTAAATAGACAATTAACACAAAGAATACTACAAAGAAGTGGGGAAAGAAGGAAGGTTAAAAAGTTGAAATTTAAGAAGGCAATCAAAAGGGGGAATACCTGTGAAGTCAGGAAAAGCTGAAAGACCCAGCAGAAAAGGGGAAAGGAAGATATTAAGAAAGAGAGGGATATAAATTGGAATGAGAAAAGATATGGGGAAAAGAAGGGGAGGAGAAGCAGTAAGAAACAGATGCATGAAATAAAGAAATAGGGAAATAGTAAAACGTTGAAAATAAATTGTTTTTTCAGACATAATGGTTGATGAATTAAAAAGGGGATTCTGCAGGGTGACGAGGGGTAATAAGAATATTTCTGCAATTAAAAATATTTAGAAAATAGGGTAATATAGATACTGATAACTTATTAAAAATTAAGGGAGGAAATATGCTGCGGAATCCAAGTGAAAAGATGTAATGGTTATTATTGTAACTTCATAAAAATAATGGCTTATTGGGAATCAAGATGAGGGAATAAAGGTATATTTTAATCATTGAGGTGTCACACTCAAAGCAGTAAAAGGGGGGAAACATACTTTTTTTTTTTTCTTTTAGTGTTAAAATTTGTATTAATCTAGAATTTATAAAAAGAATGTGTAATGGAAAGGGAATATGACAGACTTAAGAACCAACTAAATTAATTAGTTAATATAGACTATTAAAAGCAAGGAGAGACATTGGTAATCCTTTTTTATCATTATCATTACCATTATCATAAACACATATTGTTTATCTTTATTTTTAAAATAAATATTAAAGGATTATATTTGAAATAATTGAAATGAAACAAAAAGATATTTTGATTGAGATCAATGAAAGAGGCTAGAATTAATGTGTTTGTTTCTCTCCTTACCGAAAATTTGGAATGGAAAAGGTAATAATACAATTAAGTATGCATATATGAATATATAATTGCTGTCATATTTGTATGTAAAGACCTGGAAATATGTTGTCCTCCAAAAAGAGATTTTTGTTTTTAATGTGAAAAACTGCTTAAATTTGTTAAAAAAATAATAATAATTACAAAGAACCAATTTCCTTGCTGGCTGTTCATTCTTCCCCAGTTATTGGTTTTACTTTTGGTGAAGCTGTTTTCAGTTCTTCAGTTCTTTCCCAGAAAACCCTCTAATTTTTTATATGGAGTGGACTAATCAGTGAGGAATTTGGCTTTGCATAAATGAAATTGAGCTTGACAAAAATCTGAGTGTGATTAAGGAATTCTTCCCTTATACCTAGATCAGAACTCATCACTATCTGTGCTGATAAATATTACCATTATTTGCTTGTGGTTGTTTGTAATCCCACCCTAACACAGTTGCAGGAATATGGTATTTATAACTAAAAATAAGTTGCATTATTATTGGTGGACTAAATGTGGCTTGGATTACTTGGTAAGACCAAACAATGAATAAGATTTTTTTTCCTAGGGAAAAGTAATGAGGGGAATGTGTCTGTTTAGAATTCAGCTTCTGTATATAGCTGTGAACAAATAATTTGAGATTTGACCTCAGAATCTGTGCCTTTGTCAAAATATATCTGGAGTTCTTATTGTACAGTGAAATAATAGATAGAACTTCCAGGGACATTCTTCTAGGACATTTTTTGTATATGCATGAATATCTTGTAAAAAAAGGTAATTTCAATCCATATTCATGGGCATTTTTCCTAGTATATTTTTAGTTAATGTTTGTATTCACTTTGCTTGTAGATGCACATTATTATACTCTATTCTAAAACTTTATTGAATCTTAACTGCTGTTCAAGATTCAGAAATGTGTGTTACTGCAAATAAGCTATTAATATTTAAAGATAAATTCGGGGAGTGTGAATTAGACAAGACCACATTAAAATGTTTAATTTCTCATCAATTTCTAGGTAATTTCAAAGTAGCATATACCCAACCAGATTTGATTAAACTAAAACCAAAGCAATATTCTCACTTTGACTATCCTTAGTTCTAAATTAGTTTCCTCTTAATATTTTAAATATTTCCATTTATTACATTGTGATGAAAACAGCACAAGAACTATTCTTTTCATTCTCAGCAAAGAAATATTTTCACACTATTTCATAACAGTTCCTTAAAAGATTGCTCATATTTCACAAGGAAATCTAAATTATTTACAAAGAAATTATTTTCCATTTCAGTTCAGCCTAACTCCATTACTGCATTCTAGTGCAGTATATTAAATAGTGTAAATAAGAAAAAAGGGATTAATAGCAAAATCACTTTTTAAATTAGTCATTGGACAATTTGATTTATTAAAATTTATGATAAAAGGCAGTTCAAATTTGAGAATCAAAAAATGCCAAAATAATATTTGCTCTAAATTCAAAATACAGCTAAGTATACAGTTATATCTATCTATCTATCTATCTATCTATCTATCTATCTATCTATCTATCTATCTATCTATCTATAAGAGATTTATATTTTGTGAAAGTCCATATTCAAAATTTCCGAAGAGTATTCTTAGTAAAATAGAAGTTGGTGTTCTTAACTATGGAAATCAGAAAATTCTCCTTAGCTATAATATTTGCAGTAATTCCATAGTTTTCTTTCTCTATGCCAATTAAGTAATTAAGTAATGCCAATTACACTTATACTTTTAGGAAGCCAAGTATACTAGCATCTTCAAAAGTACTACAAGCCATTTTGCTTTGACATGTTAAAAATATGGCTAATCATAAAATAGATGAAATCTTTTGCTTACCCTTTTATCTTGCTCATTTAAAAGTCTTCTGCCTAAATGCTCATTTCTTGCCTTGTAGTAACAGATGATGATGTACTCTAATAAGCTGGTTCCATTATGTTGCAAAGCTTGGAGAAAGCACAGTAGCCTTCAAGAAGACATGCTGGAGGCAACAGACTGACGATCGAAAAGTAATTAGCATTGTGGCTTGTGATAATTAATCACAGTATGAAAGGCTTCTGCAAGATGTAGTTTCCAATGAGCCTTATAACAGGATGCTTTAAACCCCAGAGATGCACTGGTTTTAATTTCAGATATTAATTTGTTCTTAATTAAGAAAAATTAAAACACCTCTTGGTAAGTTCCCTCAAGAAAGTCAAAATCTTAACAGCAACATAGGGCTCTTTTGATGACTTTTTATAACACCAAAAAATTACCTTGAATTATGTTTTAATCAGTTGGAGCAAGGCAACATCTCATTTAGCTCTGCTGTTTCCTTACTTGGCAAGGCACTGATTGCCAAAACAGAGCAATCCAAATTGAGTGCTGATTAAAATGATATGACAATGCCAATTCAAATGTAGCTTTACAGCATGTCTTTCCTTGTACAATAAAAAGCCAAGGTGATGCAACTTTTTATTTACACAGATGTTTGTCTTGTTTATTTCAAGACAAACTTTGAAAGAGGTTCTCAAGTGATTCAGGACACCACCACTACCACCCTTTCACAAAGGAGAAGAAGAATCCATGTCACAATCAGAAAAAAGCTAACAGTATAATTTGCTTCAAAAGGACATGGAAGCACAGAAATGGATGTCATCTTACTAAGAAATGAAGCAAATGAGAAGTATCTCCACCTAACATGAAAATGTCATCAGGGCTTACATTTTCAAGTTCCAGATGGAACATCAAGTTTTGTGTGTGATGTTGTTTTATAAAGGAAACTTTTATTCATGCAAAATAGGACAGATTAGGAAGAAACCTAGTTTAGAAATTTCTTCCTGATCTACTTTTTTATAAAGTTTTAAAAATTTATATGACTAAGAATATTCAGTGGGTTGCCACAAGGTTCCATCTTAGGCCCAGTATTCTTCAATATCTTCATTAACGACTTAGATGAGGGAATAGAAGGGGAACTTACCAAATTTGCAGATGATACTAAGCTGGCAGAAATAGCTAACACCCAAGAAGATAGGCTCAAGATCCAGATGGATCTTGACAAACGAGAACACTGGGCTATATCTAACAAAATAAAATTCAATGTAGAGAAAAGTAAAGTCCTACATTGAGGCAAGGAAAATCAAAATACACATATAGACTGGGTGAAACCAGGCTCAATAGCAGTAACTGTGAGAGGGATCTTGGAGCCTTAGTGGACAACCAGCTAAATATGAGCCAGCAATGTGCAGCAGCCGCCAAAAAAGCTAATGCAATCCTAAGTTGTATTAACAGAGGGATACAATCAAGATGAAGGGAGGCACTAGTACCTCTCTTTAAAGCCTTAGTAAAACCACACCTAGAGTACTGCATCCAGTTTTGTTCATCACATTATAAAAAGATGTTAAGACTCTAGAAAAAGTGCAGAGAAGAGCAACCAGGATGATTAGGAGACTGGAGGCTAAAACATACAACAAACGTTTGCAGGAACTGGGCTTGGCTAGTCTAGTAAAGAGAAGGACCAGGGGAGACAGCGGTCTTCCAATATTTGAGGGGCTGCCATAGGAAGGAAGGGGTCAAACTCTTCTAAAGCGCCTGTAAGCCAGATAAGGAATAATGGATGGAAACTGAACAAGGAGTGATTTAACCTGGAAATAAGGAGAAACTTTCTGACAGTGAGAACAATCAACCAATGGAACACCTTGCCCTTGAAAGTTGTGGAAGCACCATCACTTGAGATTTTCAAGAAGATATTGGACTGCCATTTGTCAGAAATGGTGTAGGGTCTCCTGCTTGGGCAAGGGGTTGGACTAGATAACCTACAAGGTCCCTTCCAACTCTGATTATCTGTTATCTGTTATATTTACTGCTATTTGAAGTACAAATGTATTGCTAGAGGTTTTTTCTCTTTGAGTTCAGTATATTTACTTCTTTGATGAAGTTTACCTCATATCTTCAAATACCAAAGTTCCAAAAACAGAAAATATATTCCAGATGCAAAGGATTTTTTTTTTTTATCTAGAAGTTATTACTTTAGGTTTTTAAAGCAATTCATACTAGCTCTGTGAAATCTTCATTCTCCACATTGAATAAAATCCTAACACCATTTCCCAAATTAATCACTTATAGCATCTTCTAGCATGCTGGCATCACCAGCTGTCTTTAAGATATCTGTTCTCATTGCTGTCATTGTAGAACAGTGATGGATGACTTTAGAAGATGCCTTATATTACTAGCATGAGTCCTACTTGAGATACATCAGTATCTCTCTTCTTGCAGACCCTGATGCAATCCCAAAGATGTACCACACCTCATGCTGGCTTAGCAACCTTGGCACTCATCCCAAATTCACTGGGATTAATAATATGTTTTTAAATTGGACTTCAATCCAAATATCATAATATTTGAATGGACTTATCTGTGATTTGTAAAATAAACAACCTGCTTTTCATATGGCTGGTATTGGCTTTTTGATTCCAAGATGTTTTTCTGTAAAGATGGAAAGTGATATTGAACAGAAAAAGCTTTATCCCCTTCTTTAAGCTTTGAATGAGTTCCCTCAATGTGGGATATTGAAATGAGATTTTGAACACCATATTTATAGATAACTTTATTAATATTTTCAAATAAAGAAATAAAAACTATCAGAAAGTAGTTAAAAAAGTAAGAACTACAGAATGAAAAATGAAGCAAAGTCTAAAATGCAAAAAGAAAAAAAGAAAGGTAAGACATCTGACTTTCTTTCAGAGCATATATAAAAATACATTTACATTAAACTTTTAACTTCACATAACTTTCTTTTTTTCTATTATCTACAATTTTTTCTGTCAACAAAACCATTTTTTCTGTTTGACACAAAAATTAAAAATGGGGTTCTCAATCATCATTAGCACTCATCAAATGTCTTTTCTCTGCTCAAATTTTCCCAATGTTATTCCCCAATTCCCCAAATTTCCCCAATGTTATTCATCAGTCCCAAATAGCTCTGATTTTAATTGTAATTTATCTGAATTAATTATAATCATCTGAATTAATGTATGCATTAGAATAAACTTTTAGCTTTTTTACATGTCAATCAAACAATAAAAAGTCCTGATTTTGTTTTTCACATTTCCAGCATAAATTTGAAGTATCTTTATACATTTTAAACAATTTTTCTGATGATAAATATCAACAGTGAAACATTTTATTTAAAAATAAATAAATTATACCACAATGTGATTTTCATCCTTTCATTCATATATTTTCTCATTGCACCATTTCTATATTATACCCCAAGTGTTTTCAAACCCCAAAGCCCTTTTATCAAGTTTGAATCTTTCTAATAGTTATAATAGAGAAACCCCTAACATGTATATCCTTCTGATATTAGATAGTTGCTCGTTTTTTTCCCCCAAATTTCCCTATAAGAATTCTAACATACCCTCATACTTTTAACCATTTATGCTTAGCTATCATTTCTCTTCTATAATATATTTCTTATGGTGACTGCCATAAATATATTTTGTACATAAACTAAGTTTATATTTATTTCATATCTCCATATGGCAATCTAATAACATGATTTTTGAAGTCTACATTACCTTAACTTTGTCATACTATAAATAGCCATTCCAAACAAATTTCAAATCATGCTCTTCTAGTTCCAATAACCACCTGATTCTCAGTTTCACCCACTTTGTCATCCAAACTAAACAACAAATGGCAAAATACAATTTCAAATCAGGTAGATCTAAGTCTCCTTTTTTAATATCTTGTAATATCATATACTTAACTGATATTTTTCCTTCCCAAACAAATTTATATATTTGCCATTATTTTGATGATACATTAGTTGTCAAAATACAAACTATCTAAAATAAAAATGACATTCTAGACAAAACTTTATTTTAATTATAGCAATTTGTCTCAGCAATGACAAATTGCCATCTTGACTTATTGCTTTTTAACTTAATTCTACATCTTAACACAATTATTTTGAAACAACATGTCATTCCAATTTATCAGATTAATACCCAGATATTTACCATTTTCTCAATCTTAAAACACATTTTATTCATCATTTTGTTTGGTTCTGTATCTTTCTATTAATTTTCATTATCTTGATCTTCTGTTGATAAATCTTAAAGACACCTAATGCACTACATTCTTTTAATTTTCTCATTAATATTTCAATCACATTTAATGGATCTTCCAACAACAAATTATCCGCAAAGGTTCTCCATTTAGTTATTTTTTAAAAATTCTTATACCCATTACCCATTTTGCCTTATATCTTTATCCAGGAACCAAAATAAACAGAAGGAGCATAATGGGCAGCCTTGGCTTTTCCCTTTTTTTGTATCTCACAAAATCTCAATTGACATATAAAAAGGGTTAACATATAAAACAATTCCATTAATGTTTAGGGGGAGAAAATTGGTCTTGCTGAAAATAATCCTTTCCCAATTTTTTTCAAGTAAAATATTTTGCAACTTTTTTCTATGTGAGTAACTTGTAAATAAATTAAAAAGCTAATAGGAATTTGTTTTAAAATTATGTTATCTAAATTATCAATCTTTAATTTTCTATGAAAATGCTATTACAAAACTTAATTTTTTGTCTTTCCCTTCACAAAAAATGAATACCCTTTGTCAATGTCATCTCCAAAGTTTTCTTTTTGCAGTCCCCAAGTCCCCCCAGTTGTCAGTGCCTCAAGCAAACTTTTTTTCTAATAACTTCATCTGAATTCTCAGTAATGGCACTAAATCTCAATTTCCAGCAAAATTCCAGCAAAGCCAAATTATCCAGACCTCTTTCTAATTCTACCTCCCTAGCCTACTCTTTAGGATTATCATTCTGTTATTAAATTGTTTCATATCCCTGGACATTTCTTTATGCTGTCCAACATTTATTTCACAAAATTATCCATTTTATCCAAGTTTTCATCTTTCCATTTTTTTCAAGGTCACTTGGCTTCAAATGAAATTTAGTTAATTCATCAAGTATTGTTTAAAGTAAACTTAAGCAAATTGCTTCATCATTTTTATCTTCCTTCTCTAGCAATCATTCTGAAGAATTTCTTCCAGCTTCCATTCTTGCCTTGTGTGCCATCATGCTTTTAGAATGAAAATATTAAACAAATTACAATTCACTCCCTCTAAGACCTTTTGCTGTAATTACAGACACATATCCCACCTAAGTATACAGTCTACAATGTTCAATATACTTTGAATCTCTCAGCCTTCTTTAAACATGCAAAATACACAAAAAACCTTCCAACCTTCTGTGAAAGAAAATCTTTTTAACTGACGAGTATTTATATTTCAAACATGATTAAGAAATGAGGAGGAGTGCTTCCGGTTTTGCAAGGCTTTGGCGGCGGCAGGAATTTGTGATCCTCCGCGATACCTCTGTGCTCGCCGTCGAGGTTCCTCCGATCCGAACGGATTCAGAGGATAGGGCTGCCCCATAGAGGCAGCCAAAGAGAGAGGGGATCCGGATTTGGGTTTGGGGGTATCGCAAACCCCCTCCTCAGCTGGCAAAACCCCTTTTTCCCAAGGCGGTGGAGTGGCGGTCAGCAATGGCCGCCACAAAGAAGCCTGCAGACAGGTAAGATTTGTGCTGGAGGAAGCAGGTGAAGGTGAAAGTTTTGGCTGAACCGGGACTACAAAAAACTTCTAAATACTCTGAAAACTGAAACATTCAAAGGATACATTGTCTCCCAAGGAACATTGTAAAAGCCGGGGGGAAAAAAGCTGAAAGGGAAAATTACTTTCTTTTACTCTCCCTTCCCACAGAAACAGCAGTTGAAAATCTGTAAAACCTGCTTGGGCACAGAAGATAAACTTGAAATTTTAAGCCAAGGGGATAAAGGATTTCTGGACATTGGAATTAAAAACTTAAAAAAAAAATATTTGCTATAAGTGGAAGGGAAGAGGTGTTGTAACTATGTATCATTCATGTGTTTGCAACTATATATCATTGCAACTATGTATCATTCATGCGTTTGCAACATTGTGTCATTCACGTGTAATCATTAACTTCTTTCTCTTCAGTGACCTTTGCAAGGCACGTACAAGAGACAAGGAGATAGACGGTTGTTAATAAGCTTATCCACATTGTAAATAATCTGTCCGGTATGCAGCTTTGTAAACATGCACATCCTGATGAGATTACCATGTTTGACTTGAGCTTTTAGATTAAATCATTTTCTTGTAAAAAAGCACAATAAAAGAGCGTGTGCCAAGACATTCGGGGCGCGCTCATCAAGAGGAAACTTCGCTTCCTGTCATTTCTCTTCCCTTCACTCCCTTTCATGAGCCGCCCATCAGATGCGGGATGGCAGATACCGCATTCTGGTGACCCCGACGTGATTCCCTAAGGGGAATACGCAGCGACGCGCCCATATCTTATCAGCTCGATGGGAGCTGTGCATCGCCAGGCCTGAAGCGAATTGCACGTCATCGGATCTGAAACACGGTCTCGACTTTCGTAAGTATGGGTGGAAACTTTTCTCAACAACATACACAGCATCTGAAGGAATTGAGGGAGTTAGTCGCTTCTTCTAAATACTCTGCTAATTTAAAGGGCTCGCCTGTAAAAAAGAAACCTATTGCTACATTATTGGCTTATGTGTGGCAACATTGTCCTAATTATTCAGAGGAAGGGTCCTTAAAAATTTCCACTTGGCAAAAAATTGGTGAACATCTCCATAGTCCTCCTCGTGCACCTATTGGCATTTTGGTCACTTGGAGGAAAATTATGGAGGCTTTAAAAGTCCATTATAAAATAGAAGCAGGGAGTGTGTTTGAATCTCCCCCGCCAAGTTATGATAACTTTTCAATTTGCTCTAACTCAGGCAGAAGCTGCTGCCATTATTCAACAATGCCCCACATGTAGTAAGCAAGGACATTCCATTCCCATAGGAGTAAATCCTAGAGGATTAAAAGCTTGTGAAATTTGGCAAATGGATGTAACTCAGTATCCACCTTTTGCCCCTTGGAAATATTTGCACGTTTACATAGATACATATTCAGGGTTTATTCTGGCTACTCCTCAAAGGGGAGAAACTGTAAGACATGTCATCAATCATTCAATTCGTACCTTTGCCTCGCTGGGACGTCCAAAAGAAATCAAAACTGACAATGGACCTGCCTATACAAGTTCTGCTTTCCAGGACTTCTGTAACAGATGGGATGTAACTCACAAGTTTGGGATTCCCTACAACAGCCAGGGGCAGGCTATTGTGGAACGAGCGAACTTATCTCTGAAAAATGCTCTTGATCGATATTTGTTGCGGGAAAACCCCCCGAACCTCCCAGCATTGCAAAATTATCTTAACATTTGTCTTTACACTTTAAACTTTCTTAATCTGACTGGCATTCCTCCCACTTCTGCTGCTTCATGTCATTTTTCCTCCCCCTCACCCCCGCCTAACAGACCTCTGGTATATTATCGCAGATTGCCAGATCCTGCCTGGCAGGGTCCCGCTGAGCTTCTCACTTGGGGACGAGGCTATGCTGTGATCTTACTGCCAGACAAAACCATTTGCTGGATCCCTGGTAGGCGGTTAGACCCTATCATGGGAATTCCTCCGCTACATCTGTATCTTAAAACTCTTCCTGATATTCTTGCCTATATCTTCTTTGCAATTTCTACCTTACTTCAACAAAACCTATGCTTCCTGTCAAAAGACTATTCGTGTTAAAACCATTTCATTAACAGAAGGCTATTTTACTTGGTCTATGTGGGTACGTCATGAAAATGCTACCCATAGTTTTCACTCTGTCACTTCTGTTTTGTTTAAAGAACACTCTACCACTCGCTCTTTTGTTCCTTCTTTACTCTTCCTATGGAAAGGAACCTTAAAATCTTTTCCTCTATTCAATCTAAAACATAGGGGGACCTAGATGTCCTTCTATTGTATTATGGGTTTCCCCACCCCAACTAACATCCTTGATGAATTACCAAATTAATCTTTATTGTCATTATTGTAATTATTATCCTTTTTCTTCTAATTGCATTCCCTCCCCATTTCGCAAATGTTCTACAACTAACTTGTCCATAGCCCTCTCTCCTACTTGTCATGTTTTTATATATCCGAACTCTGATCCTGTCAACAAACGACGCTTCAAAAGAACTGTCCATGATGATCCGCAGAAGCCTCATAGGAGAGATAATATTGCTTGGACTATAACTGACTTTCAAGGCGTTCGTTTAAGTTCTACAACCAATTTTTCTTGCATAGAAGACTTCTACCCACCACTTCAATTCGATTTGGCAGACGCACTCACACAACCAGGGGATATCCTGCAATCCACACCACTTCAGGAGGAACTTTAACATCACGCCTGAAAGGGATGTATTTTATCCCTGGCAATAATTTTGTTTGGACTTGTTACACCAGTTTCATGGCATGTATCCACGGGGATGAAATTGTTAAATCCAAATCATTTTGCATTCAAGTATGGCTTGTGTGTATAACTCTGATGATTTTATATCCCTACAGGTACCCATGGAATACCCCCTTTTGCAAAATTGTAAAGATTTAGATCTGTTACTTTTTTAAAAAAACAAGGGGGATTGTGTGCTGCGCTTAAAGAAGAATATTGTCTTTATGCTGATAGCAGGGGGGGGGTTGTTTTCTATTTCGCCATGGTTTACAACCTTTTTAACTGCATTGGCAGGATCATTAATAATCATTATATTGATATGTATTATAGGACCTTGTTGTTTTAATAGAATATTGCAATTTTTTTAAAAAAAATCAATTATCCTCCATAACTGTTGATGTTAATGTGCTATTGCAAGCTCATGTTATACCCTCAACACCGGACGAAAAAATGTCATTGCTGAGTTACCGCTCCTTGGACAACCCTGACGCTGACGGGTTGCACTCTTGCCTAGATGACGGGGACGGCGAACATTTCAGAAAAATGGTTCCTGTCTTCTTGGACGAGGAAGAAGACTCGTCATAAATAATAAAAACAGAGGAGATGTTGTAACTATGTATCATTCATGTGTTTGCAACTATGTATCATTGCAACTATGTATCATTCATGCATTTGCAACATTGTATCATTCACGTGTAATCATTAACTTCTGTCTCTTCAGTGACCTTTGCAAGGCACGTACAAGAGACAAGGAGATAGACGTTTGTTAATAAGCTTATCCACATTGTAAATAATCTGTCCGGTATGCAGCTTTGTAAACATGCACATCCTGATGAGATTACCATGTTTGACTTGAGCTTTTTGATTAAATAATTTTCTTGTAAAAAAGCACAATAAAAGAGCGTGTGCCAAGACATTCGGGGCGCGTTCATCAAGAGGAAACTTCGCTTCCTGTCGTTTCTCTTCCCTTCGCTCCCTTTCATGAGCCGCCCATCAGATGCGGGATGGCAGATACCGTAAAGAGGTAAAGACTTATTTTAAGACTGTATTGAAGGAGACTGCTTTGAGCTTATAAGATCAAAAATAAAAGATATTATGGAGTTCTCGAAGATTACTCTGGAACTGTGTTATTTGAATCCCACCCTAGGAAAAGAAAATATAGAAAGAAGAAAGTGCTAAATGGAACTGTTTGTTTTGATTTGGTTTGCTTTGTGACTTTGGGATCTTTGTGAACTACTTCTTGAAAGATTAAAGATATTTGGGTTGTTTTTTTAAAAAAAGGGAAAAATGGCATTATCTTTTGAAGATTTACAAATGGAATTTCAAAAATTGAAAGAAGAGGAACAGAAAGGCATGGGCTCTTCTGGATCTATTTTCCACTTTTTAGAAATGGTGATTTCTACCTATCATGAAATACAACAGCGACAGGAAGACTGGGACCAAGAAGAAGAAGAAGCCATCTTTAATGGACAGATATTTTTAGTGGAGGAAGAAAAGCATAAGGGGGGTGAAGAAATGTTGAATTCAGGACTTAAAAAAGCAACAAAAGGAAAAGAAAATTAAGATGAAAAATTGATACGATGTCAGAAAGCAACAGAAAAGAGAAATACAACAGAGAGGGAAGATTAAGAGAGTGAAACTTGAGAGATGGGGGGCTCAAAAAGCCAGAATAGATAAGAAAGGAAGGGAAAAAGGAAAGAGAACTCATAAAAGCTTTAAACAAGGTGCCAAAAAACAAGTGTTTTTTATAGATAAGGGGTAAGATACAATTTTATAAAAATGATTCTGCAAAAGTACATAAGATTGTATGGTAGATATTAGTATTTGAAATTGAATTAGAAAATTAAAATATTACATGAATTAATAATGCATTAAAGAGAAGCTTGAAAATGTTTAAGATTTGATAACAGAGTTTAATCTTCTATTAAATATTGCTTTTATTATATTATAAACCCAATATTCCTTTTTTTGGTGTTACTATTACTTACTAAATTTAATATTATGTGTTTGTTTTATTATTTTGAAATGTAGTATTTAGAATGTACAAAGCAGAATCAGTATGGAGAGTATGTATCATTTTAAGTGTAAAATTTAGGGTAAAGATAAAAAGTTGTCATACTTCAACCAGTGGTTACAGGGAAAATATTGTAGGAAGGAAGGAAAAATAGATGATTGTAAGAGAACGGACAAAAGATGCAAGTACAATTATTTGAATTGAGATGAAATAAATAAAATAGAATTAAAAGAATGAATAGAAGAGAGAAAATGTATAGAAAATATAGAATGTTAATTAAAATATGAAATAGTATATGAGGTGAGCATGAATTTAATTTATGTCTGTACAAAAAGTTATAACCTGGGGTTAAGCCGCTTTCTAAAAAGAAGTTTTATGTTTTTATGTTATGTATTTTGTTTGTTTATGTTTGTTTATTGAGGATTAATGATGTTGGATAAGAACATATGAAATAGTAATAATATGAAATATAGTAATATGAAATACATGAAAGTATAAGTTTAATGAATAAAATTGAACAGAAATAAAGGAAGAAACAGTGAGAAGTTGGAAAAGAGTAATAAGATATGAAGTTGAATATATAAGATGCATATTAAATTGTGTGTGGAAACGTGATAATTTAGAATTATGTTGTATTTAAATGAGATGTTTTATTTGTTTTGCTAAGCAGTTTTTAGAAAAGATGTTCTATGTTCTTATGTTTCATGTTTTGTTTGTCTGTGTATTGTCTTTGAAAATTAATAAAATTTGTTTCAATAAAGAAATGAGGAGGCAAGTCCTAAAATCTATAAAGGCTATACAGTTGCTAATAAAGGGCAACTCACTTCCCAATGGTTCAACTCATGAGCCCAACACAAAATATTATATCTTTGAGGGTTATAGTTACTCATGAGGAATATTTGGTCAGAAATCAAATAAGTTAATTTCACACTTCCTCTTTCATCCAGAAAAAGTTTTTTTGTGTCTTGTGTCTGCTGAGAGAACCCAAACCTTTTTAGTTCCATTGAGACTATAGTTATCAAAATTCTACCATGCAAGGTCCTGCTAGTATACCTGGATTGTGCAATATAACAGATAACAGATAATCAGAGTTGGAAAGGACCTTGTAGGTCATCTAGTCCAACCCCCCACCCAAGCGGGAGACCTGACACCATTTCTGACAAATGGCAGTCCAATCTCTTCTTGAAAGTCTCAAGTGATGGCCAAATTTATACATTGTCTAGCACCATACTTGAATATTGTAAAAATGAAGAAAAGAAAAGAAGCAATCTTTTGCCTTTCACACCAAATATATATTTTCTTCAAGCTTATATATTGTATATTTTATACTTGCAGAGAGGACCACTTGAATATGTAGAATGGAATAGAATACTTTATTGGCCAAGTGTGATTGGACACATAAGGAATTTGTCTGTAAATTTGGTGGAATTTGGTGTAAATACTCTCAGTATACATAAAAGGAAAAATACATTTGTCAAGAGTCAAGAATCATAAGGTACGACATTTAATGATAGTCATAGGGTACAATAAATGTACAACCTTATATAAGCAGAATATCTTTTCAATAGTTGTTCTGATAATAAAGTGAAGAGTTCATGAAAATCACATGCACAGGCTTGAGTTTCTGAAGTAGAGAGAGGCATAAATTTAGATTCTATCTCTAAACTAGTATAATTTTTATCAATTTTTTTTCATTCTCAATTCCATTGACCTTTAATGTTCTGTTTTGTTAGGGTTTGCCAGGGGTGGGGGGATGGGTGGGATAATGATTCACATTAGAAATATTTCAATAGCCTGAAAATCAATCACCATGAAAAAATATTGCATTAAAAATTCCTTTATATTGCACTTCAATAATATATTGTGGTAACAATCTGCTATATGCATTACTTTCTGAGCAACTTTGTTCTTTTTCTGCAGAAACTTTGACCGTCAGAAATACATATAATGCCTCTAGTTGGAAGTGATCTGGCTGCTAGCCAAGTTTAGGAGTTAATACAGAAAAAAAATGAAGCTACATGTGATGTATTATTGAACTATTGCTGGCTGTACTATATCAGGCCTCTTTAAAGTGAATAATACATTACATGGTGCTTTTGTGTATTTTTTATTCAGCTTATATAATATAAGGTACTCAGCCTCAGTTTATGGAGGGGAATACTGGATAATTTTGGCAAGAGTGAGGAATCTATTCTCAGGATGATTCTGGCCCTGAGTAGGAGACAAAACAGGCTGTTTCCTACCACGGGTGTTATTTTGCTCTACCATCACTTCCTGATGAAATTTACAATCTTAGATGTATTTTTTTTAATCCCAATATATATGTATATATTTAACCCCTATATTTACTCTCAGGAAGTAGGAATCCAGGAATACATTTTAAGCAACTACCCATATAACAGTATGTAGATGCTACAAAGCAGGGAGCTAAAATGTAGGGCTAAAATTAGGTAGAATTATGAATTTTATTAAATTCCCATCATCTTACTTTAAAAATCTGAATGTTCTGCTGAGACATGGCTGTTCATGTATTGTGATATTAAGAATTTTGTTACGGTATTTTCACACATATGGCATATATTGCAAGTAAATCAAAGAAGGCTTCTTGGCTTATAAAAAAAATTGTGACCAGAAATGGGTCTGACTTTCTATTGCTTTCAGGGGTTATATTAAAAAACTATTTTTCCTGTTTGAAAATGGCAACCAAGACCCAATTATTCCTTCACAAACCTTGTAACATTTTTTCTTTAATTTGCTTAAGTAATATAAACACTGAGTCAGATGAGAAGGCTTCAATAATGTCAGCTCTGAAAAGACGTTTAAATACTGTGGGAACCCCACCCGCTAGAAGAATGAAATATTTTGGGGAATATTAAAAAGTCAAGATAGAATATTTTCCCTAAAGGAGAAATGGGAAATCCTTAAAGGAGGCAGAAACCAGCACCAGTTTCCCTGCCCCAAGCAGAAACTGAGGAGGTCAGTTTATAGAAATGCAGATTGGGTAATCCATTCATAAAGACTGTGTCAGGCAGAAACTTCAGATAAGCAACACAATAAGCAACACTATCAAGCTAAAGGTTGATAAAATTAGCTCAGACAAACACATAGGATTTGCATTTCCCCTTTTCCTATAAAGCCAGCCATGATCCCTACATGACTCCATAAGAATCCAGAAGGTTTGGGAGAAGGCAGAGATTCGTCACTGCGATACAGCTGCGATCTTGGGGCTTCGAGATCACAGCTGATATCTTCGCCCCTGGTCGGTCCCAATGGACCTAAACCGTCTCATAGTGACGGTGACAGTAAGGAGCGCATTCTGTAGATCCCAGGGACATCGCAAGTCCCTGGTTGATCCAGAGAAAGCCCTTTTGCCAATGGCAGAGAGGCAGCCTTTAAGCTGCTGAAGCTGGGACAGCTCCAGAAGGACGAGATAGAAAGAGAAGTGTATCGGCTGGTGAGGATCTTTTTTTTGCTTGGGACTTAAGAACACTCTAATATGAGAAGAAATCGGTAAACTTATTGACAAAATTTGATTTAGCAGCGATTTTTTTTTAAAGTAATGTCAAAGTGAGGCTTGGCTTTTTATTTTTACTCTTTTTTTTTCTTTACTGAATTTCTATTGCGATCTAGTTAATCAGACTGGTTTTTTCTTTTATATTTTTATATTTACTTGCTCTCTCTTCTCCTTTTTGACTGTTTATATTTTTTTAAAATAGAGGCCCCCTTTAATATTTTTTTTTTTAAATATACATAAATATACACATATACTTTTTTTTTCTTTTTAGGCTTTTTTCAGGGGAGAAGAAGGGGGAGTGGTTTGAAGAAACTTTGTAACACTGCCAATAGAGGCTTGAAAATATTTTGTTTGAAGTTGAGAGTTGGGAAAAAAAAGTCTTCTCAAGGCTACTGGAAATGATAAGATAGAGGGAAGAGCACTGGAGGATGTTTATACAGGTGCTCTTTGGGACTTCTATTATTAACTGAATATTTGAAGCTTGGCTTTGAAACTTGAGGAGAAGCCAAATAAGAGCCTTGGATAAATAAAAGGCAGTGTGCGCTTTTTTTTCAAGTCTTTATTAATTGTTTTATCCCTCCCCTCCAACCCCACAGCATTTTGTAATATTGATATACTTATTTTTTTTTATTTTTTGTTTTATCTCATTTTTATTTTTATTTTTTTTTAAAGGGGAAGTCTCAGAATATTCTTTTTCGCTTTTTTTTTCAAAGGGATGTCTGCCTCTTTATCTCTATTTTTGACTTATTTTTAAAGCTACTTTTCATTTTTTGAGGTCTTTCAATTGGATTAAGGTGGGAAGAACCTGAAGAACTCTTTTTTCCCCCTTTTTCTTTGTTAATTACTTTTTGATATTATTGGGCTTTATTTTGTTTCTTTTTTTCTCTTTATTTTTAATTTTTATTTTTGAATTATAATTGAGTATTTCACAATTGGATTAAGGTCTTGAAGAACCCGAAGAATTTTTCCTCTTTAATTTTGGGCTTTTTACTTATTATTGGTTTTGTTTTTTGTTTTTTTATGGTGTTTTCCTTTTTCTTAATTGGATTATATTTGGCTACCTCACTAATTGGATTAAAAGACCCGGAAGACCCTGAGTTATCGAAAAAAGTAAGAAAATTTTACTTTTGGGCATTTCAACTTCTGCTCCTATCTCCCCGTCATCTGGACGATGACTTTTAACAATGGCAAAGCGAGATAAAGCGCAAGTGGATTTAACGATGGTTATGCAAGGAATACAAGAACTTAAAATGAGTATTGAACAAAGAATGGAGAGTATTGACCAAAGAATTGGAAAGATTGATGAAAAATTTGAAAATGTTCAACAAATGATGGTGAAACACAATGAGAGAATCCAAAAAATAGAAGAGAAAAATAAGCAAAGAGATGATACAATTGGAAATATCGATAACAGATTAACAATGGTCAAAGAAGAAAAAAGTGGGATGTTGAAGTGGGAGATGGACAGGTCAGAATTTTATCTTAGATTTCAAAATATCAAGGAAGAAAAAGGACAAAACTTGGCAGCAGTAATGATTGAAATCTTGGCTGGAGTCTTGGAAATAACAGAGGAAAAGATGATGGATGGAGCAGATGAGATATATCGAGTCTTCACAAGATACGCGACAAGGAACCAATTACCAAGAGAGGTCCATGTTAGATTCACCAAAAAAACTATTAAAAACCAAATATTACAAGTGGTAAGAGAGAAGGGGTTGAAATACAAAGGCAAAGAGATCCTGGTCTTAAAACAAGTACCTAGAAAAGTGAGAGAGATTAGAAGAGAATATCGATTTTTGACCAAAATGCTATTGAAAAAAGAAGTGAACTACAGATGGCTGATTCCAGAAGGATTAATGTTTACATGGCAAGAACAAAGACACAGAATTGATTCAATTGCAAAAGCAGAAATATTCTACAAGGAATTTTTCAAAAGAAGAGATATGGAGATAGAAAAAGAGAATATTTTAACTGTATCTAAAGAGGACCAAATGGAGATGGAAAAAGAAGAAGGCACAATAGGTGGACAAATGGAGATCAAAGAACAACGTGAAATAAGATCCACGAGAGCCGCTAGACCTAAATATAAAGCATAACCATGGGAGAAAAAAACCTGATTTCCATGAATATAAATGGACTGAATTCAGCAACTAAAAGAAGGAAAACTTTTCACAAATTAGAGAAGCTAAAATTTGATATAATTTGCTTACAAGAAGTACACATTAAAAAACAACATGAACAATTATTGGCACGACCAAAGTTAGGGAAAATATTTACTTCTCTGACTCAATGTAAGAAAAGAGGAGTGGTTTTGTACATCAAAGAAACCACTCCAGCCAAACTGATTCATACTGATGAAGATGGAAGAGTATTAATAGTTGAAATAGTGGATAATAATATAAAAACACTCTTGGTTGCAATTTATGCCCCGAATGATAAACAAGAAGAATTCTGTAAAAAACTACATATGAAAATAATTGAACTGGACTATGTTAATATACTTATGATGGGGGACTTCAATGGAATTGTAGACAATAAACTGGACTACACAGTAAAAACAACACGACAAAATAGGAAAACTCTCCCTAAATCCTTTTTCAAAATGACAGATGAATTAAATTTAAAAGATATATGGAGAGAAAGAAATGCTAAAATTCAACAATACACTTTTTATTCAAATAGACATTTATCGTGGTCCAGAATAGATATGATTTGGACATCAACAGAATTATTATCTAATATTCAAGAAATAAATATTGAAACAAGTATATGGGCAGACCGTAATCCAATGACAATTAAATGGAAAGGACAAAAAAGAAGATCTAGATGGACATTAAACAATACTATTCTAAAGGAAAAAGACTTTACAGAATGGATGGAAAAAGAATTGTCCTTCTTCTGTAATAAAAACAAAAAAGAAGATACTTCAATACAGAATGTTTGGGATACAATGAAGGCATATGTAAGAGGACTAATAATTGACTATACAAAGAAAAAGAACATTATGAAGAGGCAAATGATTAAAGCTCTAGAAGATGACCATAAAAAACTGGAAAAAGAATTACAGAAGACGCCACAGAAAAAAGATATTAAATTTAAAATGGACATAATTAAACATAAAATGGATCAAGCAGAGAAAGAAGAACTGGCACAAAAAATTAGAAGTGCTAAACAGAACTATTTTGAAGATGCAAATAGGCCAGGTAGATGGCTGACATATAAGCTGAGAAAAGAGAAAGAATCAAGGAAAATATCACAGTTAATAGATGATCAAGGCCAAATTTGTTCTGGTAATAAGAAGAAAAAGGCAATCATTCGAGATTTTTATGGACAATTATATAAACAGGAGGATCTTGATAAGGAAAAAATTAAACAGTATTTACAAAATGCTAATCTACCTAAGATACCTGATGAAACTCGGAAAATGTTAGAAAGTGCTGTAACAATGATGGAATTAACCGAAGCACTCAACAGACAGAACAATGGAAAAGCACCAGGACCAGATGGTTTCCCGGCAGAATTTTATAAAACATTACAAGAATCGTTGCGCATTCAATTGTTAGAAGTCATGAATGAAGTTATGATAAATAAGAAAATACCTAAAACATGGTCAGAGGCTTATATTACACTTATTCCAAAAGAAGGGGTTGACCCATTACAAATTAAGAACTATAGACCTATTTCCTTATTGAATGCAGACTATAAAAACTTTGCTTCAATCTTGGCAGAAAGGCTTAAAAAATATCTAAATAACTTTATTCACTCTGATCAGAATCGATTTTTACCAAAGAGACAGATTAAAGACAATATGAGGGTAATCCTGGACACATTGGAATATTATGAGGTGCACCCTGAAAAACAAATGGCTTTGATATTCTTAGATGCCCAAAAGGCATTTGATAATGTGAATTGGAGATTTATGTTATTACTATTGGAACAGATGGGCTTTGCTAGAAAATTTATTCAAGCAATAGAAGCCGTATATTATAAGCAAACGGCAAAAGTAATGATAGATGGAGAATTCACAGACTCTATCAATATTAAAAAAGGTACAAGACAAGGATGCCCATTATCTCCTTCTATTTAACCTTGGAAGTGTTAAATAGAAATATTAGAGAGGATACAAACATAAAAGGAATGAAAGTCAAAAGGGAGGAATTTAAATTGCAAGCCTTTGCGGATGATTTGGTCTTTATTTTGGAAGACCCTTTAGAGACAGCTTTAAAACTGTTGGAAAAGATAGAGATGTATGGTGAGATGGCTGGTTTGAAAATAAATAAAGACAAAACAAAGATTCTGACAAAGAACATGTTATTAAGACAAAAA